>OX463846.1:36321432-36586090 GCA_949825065.1 Odontocerum albicorne
AAGTCGCCCGCCCCTGCTTCAGTACAACTGTAGCAATGCATCTAAGATTCACCCTTTCTCATAAAAATAAATGGCAAACCGGAAGAAGGGAAACGCGGTGTTTTCTGCCGGGAAAACTATCCACGTGCAATGTCATATTCCTTCCTTCCGGTTATCCAAGCACATGCCCCCATCTACCCTTACAGCGGGCAGCCTTTATTAAAATCGTGACCTCTTATCCCGTGGTCCAGCCTCTCAATTTTCGACATTTAGGAGCCCCTTGGAATTAATTTCTCAAAAAATCTTGTAGTTTTTTTTAATATGTCTAATAACAAGTAAAATGTTAATTCATATTATACCTATCACTAGGGACTACATTAACATATTTATTGAAATCAATGTATGACAGAATTTGATTGAGGGTAAATTTCTACTTGAAGATGAATGTATTAAGTGGAGTGATGATGAGCCTTCTGAGATGCTTTGGGTATATAAACATTATCATCATCCTGGCGTGTATCTCAAGACTCCCATGATTTTCCTTGACGACTCCTCTCCATCCATCCCTGCATTCTGCAGTTTAAAAAGTAGTTGCTAACGGTAGTCCTGTCGCCCCCACTTGGTCAGTCCAACGCATTAGGCCCCTTCCTCTTGTACACGTATGTCGTATTTCCAGGCTTCCAGAGACCACAAGGCTCTCCAAAGTATCCATGACCAAAAACAATGTATCCATAAATCGGAGGACTCGCATATTATCGACAATTTGTTGGTGACTATCAGTTCTTCGAAAACGGAGGCATTAGTTCGTGTTGCCGTCTATAAAATTCTAACATCTTTCTACAGCACTACATTTCAACTGCGTCTATTCTACGTATTTTGCTTGTTTTATAATTATCATCATGACCTCAACCTAGTTAATAAAAATGATATTTTAGTTAAAAGAACAAAAATAATATTAAAAATAAATCGTTAGGTGTAACATATTGTATTATACTTTCGTTGTTTACAGTACAACCTGGCGGGCTTATTGCCATGTGGTAATATCTTCCAGCCAACAGTAAAGATGGTGAAGATACTTAAAGTAAAAACCAGACAGGAATACATTAAAAAAAATCTGAGTTCCAGCGGAAATGGATCTCGCAGCCTCCGGATCGGGAGACAAGCGTCTTACCAAATAGGTCACGGAGGTCGTGGTACAAGGGTAGAAATTGTATAAGAGGTAGAGAGGAGACATATGTTGCTTCTTTAGTTTTTTCAACATTGAATTTTTTATTTTATTCATTGTCGTTTAGATCTATGTTATTCCAAAATATTTTTTCAACCAATTTGATCAAATATCCATCACAGTGAAACCCTTTTTCTTTCTAATTTGAAAGCGAGGAAATTCACTTCTCTGGTGGCCAAGTATTTTGAAATCACATTAGGAAAACCTTTTAAAAAAAACATCCTATGGAAAAGGTTCGATTCTACTCGTTTTACACTTATTACATCTTCAATTCATTCCAGTAGCGGCTGGCTCATTAGTGCTTTCGTGCGCCGAACTACTGAATTTATATAACAATAAACACCTAAAGAAGTATAGCGAAAATGTATATTATCATAACAATATTTATGAAAAATAATATATATTTATGTCGACATGGCTCACTACAATATGCAACTCTATTTGTTAGAGCACATTTTTTGTATACATGTGTTTTGCATCCGGACGCATTCTGCGAGCAGGTAGAAAGATACCCACCCGTTGTCCGTGCGTATTTCAAATCGTCCGAAATATTCCGAAAAATGGACGATTTAATCCCAATTAGAAGAGAACAGAAAACCTTGAGACAGCTCTATTTGTATAGGGATTTCTAGGAATTCTTAGTCTTTGTAGTTCGTGCACGAAATATCCGAGTGGTCCCGGAAACACCCGAGTGGCGCGTATGACAAGTCGCTGGGATAGTAATACATCAACTTAAAGTTTTTTTTTAAATATGACCACCGCAGAGAAGGGATGATTTGTTCCTAGCGTTCAAACTGGGGCGTCTTTTTAGTACATGTATCTTTGCGAGTATATGTCTCCAAATTAACAAACGTTTTTACTTACCTAATTAGGTACCGACTTTCTTTCTTTATTGTTTTATTTAGTTAACTTGTAATAAATTCCGTTTTCGATTTCAATGATATTTTTGCTGTTTCGTTACGTGGCTAAACGCTTTTCTAACTATCTATATAATATTACGAGCCATTTGGAGGATAAACATAACTATTTCGATTATTTATTGTGTTTGTTTGCATAAATTTTTCCAAAAAATTCTGCCACACCGTGATATTTTATTCAAACAATTGCAATTTAAGAATTTAGATCCCGTTATAATTCGTAATAATTATATATTATATCCCGTTATAATTATAATCAGTGAGTTTGAAAAATGTGTAAATCCACGGACAATTTTCTTGGACCACCGACTAAACTAATAAAAACCTCGAAGTCAAGTTATTTGTAAAGAAGTCTGCTATACAACTTTGTGTGAAATGAAACAACGTTTTGCATTCAGTAATCACTTAACTGCAGGAAAATTATTCTATAGCGAAAAATTTACTGAGTATAGGTCAAAATTTCCCGAACATGATTTTATTTTGACGGTAAAAACATACGACTTTTTAAATAAAGTTCAATTCAAAGGTGAACTCAGTGCAATTCATGCTCGCGATGATTTTGCCAATGCTGAGGGCTCTTGTCTATTTTAGAACTTTTTTATAATACTGGTTTACTAGAAGATTTTTCTCAGACTGTAAAGTTACTTAAACTCGTATGCACTATTCCAATGACTTCTGTTGAGAGTGAAAGGTGTTTCTCTACGTTAAAAAGGATAAAATCATTTTTGAGAAATACGATGAGCCAGGACAGGACAGGACAGGACAGGGCAGACTGAACGCTTTACTAGTATCAATATTAAGCTACGGAAAAGAGCTAATTCAGTCTGTACCTGATTTTAATAAGGTTCATTGGGTCTTCGCTAAACAAAAAGAGCGGAGAATAGAACTTCTTTATAAATAGGTATATAATTTTTTTTTTCTTTATATTATTTGGTATTTGGATACCTACTCTGGTGAACCCCCAATTATTTGGTCCACCAGCCGCCACTGATTCATTCATATGTCACATAGTTGAAGAAGCGTTGCCATGTGGGATCCACTTCCTTTCCCCTACTTTCGCAATTCGATAAGGGTTTAAATTTAAATTCTGCAATAACTTTCAAATATTCGATGAAGGTCATAAATATTGGAGGGATGCTCCCCTTACATATATGGAAATTAAGGGAAAAACATTTTGGTGACATTTTTTTATAAAATATGTCATGGCGATTCCTGCTTTTATTATTTTTCCTTCCTCCTTGTAAGTGGTATGAGAGGTTTACGTTTCATACTTTCAGCATTTCATATATCTTAGTATTATGTTGTGAAAATATGAAGCATTTTTCGTACAACACAGTTAGATCCTACAGTACAACACAGTTAGACGCTACAGTTTTTTTTATAGAATTTGTTCATTAAATTTCATGTATATAAATATTTAGCATTGAATGCTTCACAAAAAATATAATTATCCATTAAAGCGTCATTTTCCAGCCTAAATGAATCCAGTAACCAAACAAATATCATTTCTCAACATTTTTACAGTGGATCTTTAGTGTCATCGTTTCTGGAACCAGCTTCTAATCAACCACACTCTTTCCATCGTTGACATGTTTGAAACAGCGATTTAACAAACACGATGTTTCCTTAAACGTAGCATGTTCCCTAATTCCCTATTACCTTACTTCCCAATATCCCCTCAATTATCTTAGCCGCAGATGAAATTGTTAAATTTAAATCGTCAAATGATTTCTGCCTTCTTTTAATCTTTTAATTCCATCTTTAATCATTTTATTTTCTTTTTTACCTTCCGCGGAAACAAAATTGTTAAACAATTTTCAGGTTGATTGAAAGAGATTGTTCTTAAGCAATGAACCAGCCAAATTGTACAATAAAGTTTTTAAATAAATAAATTTCAATTTACCCCCCTTTCGCTTTAGATTTATTGTATTACAATATCGTTGTAAACAGTACAACATAGCGAGTTTATACTACGTGGCAATCTTTAACAACCAATCAAAAATTTCTTCAACTTTAAAGGAAAACCAAACTTTGGACTTTGTTTAAAAAAACTGATTACCAACAGGAATCAAACCCGCGACTCAAGTTTAACGACTTAACCACGGAGGGCATCAGATGTAGAGAATACTGCAATTGATTAAAGTTTGAACGTTTTCTTTCTTTTAATTTTTGCTTACAATTTCAGTTTACTTTCAGTTTTTAGTATGTCTTCTAGACATAAGATTTTCTCGTCAACAAAACAGGCATATCGATCTCTTGTTTGGCTGTTTTTTTCTGTCATAATCGCCTCACGTTAATATGGCTTTAACAAAGTTTCTTCGCAACTTTCCTCTCCCCACGTGTGCCCTTGTTTTTACAACAGTTTTCCTAAAGACTATAACATTTTATTATCATACTTCAAACTTTCCTTTGACATTATGTTTCGTAGCAGACGACTCATTCTCAGTCTTAAATCATCAGAAAACATATATTTTCTTATACTTTTTCATACAGTCTTAAAGGAGAACGTAGTTACGTTTGTCAATATGTTATCACTGTACCCTAGAAATAACTTATAAATTATCCATTTTATCGGCAAAATAACATTTATCAGACTTCAAACAGCTTTTAATACTTAACCTTACTACTTAAGTCTTCCAACAAGGGAATAAAAACTTTTATTAAATTATTTATCTCTATTTATTGGGGTTTGTTTGATTTACAAATTTCTAGACTCCAGTTTGTTTTCAATGCAGCTCCTAGGCTGACATATAGTAGTCATTAATATTGTCATATTGGCCCACTCCTAAAAAGTCTATACAAACGGATTGATTTCAAAATTTGTCTTTTTGTATTCACATCCCTTAATGTGATGTCTTCATTATATCTTTCGAATTAGTGACTAAGGGATGTTCCTTCGGATAGAAGAAGAAATTTGATGTCGATTTTTTTTTTTTTAATAAATTGGTTGTTCCAAATCAATCCAATAGGGCGGGATATTATGATAGAGCTTTTACCGTAGCTAGTCCTGTGGAGTGTAATCAATGGTCTGCCTCTTAGTATCAGAGATATGGGTGAAATTTACAACTTTAGAAAGTACCTAAATACAATATTTTTCGGGAAATCTTATCAAAATTTATGAGTGGGTTCGAATCTTGATTTTAAGCGCCCTTGAGGAAAATTTTCTCTCTAAAGCGTTTGACCGATCAAACCAACGAGATTTCGAAGGAAGGTAATGTGAGAAGTATAATTCATGGAAGATTGTGCATGACGAGATGTATGAATGTAGAGGAGGCGAAAGTTGTGTGATTGGATAGAAAAAAATGGAGATCAGTTCTCTCTACGAATCCCGTAAGAGACACGGCGTGATGATATGTATGTATATACGTAGAAAAAACTTATATAAAATTCAAAATTGTTTTTTCCTTTTTGTAATAATAATAATAAAATGGCAATTTATGTAACGCCATTTAGAGAACAGACTCTCTTCAAGGCTATTGTATTATTGACAGATTAAAATTAGTATTGTTTTAACTACTTTGAAAAATTAGAACTATTACAGCTATTTCAAATCTAGAGTAGCATGCTATTTAAGTATTTTTAAGTTAAACGTAGTAGCACTGCTACTTGTCAGCTACTCTTAGAACAAGTGTGGTACTCATCTACTCGACAACACTTTTATCACAATATTTTCGGAATATAAATAAACAGTCGATTTTAATTAGACAGTTTAAAAATTAAATATTAACTCTGCAAGTTGATTTAAGTCTGTTATCAGGAGCACAGAATGACGAAAAGCCATAATTTAATCGAAACTTTCCATAATTGCGAGGCAGCTGAGAAGGAAAGGGGAGCAACTCGCCGTGGCAAGATAACAACTTCTGTGACGTAGGTGTTAACTTTCTGCCGGGGCTTACAAAAGGAGTTTACCTCAGATCCTCGAGCAAAAACTCCTGTTACGGACGATTAACCAAAAGGCGGAAGGGCTGTGCTTGAAAACAAAATGACGGGAAAACCATTTTTTAAATATTTTCCCGGAAGCGTCACTTTTTTCCTTTTTTTGACCAAACCCACGTTCAAAAAAATCGTAATGAAAATTATATATTAAATTGGAGTATGTTGCCATTTTAAATTTAACGAATACACTATTTTATCGCATCTTATTGTGGATTTTTTTTATTTAAGCCTGTAAATAAAGGTTACAATTATTTTTTTAAATCATTTTTCTGTCACTTTAGTGAAGTGTGTTCTTTTTTTATTTAATAAAGTAATATATAGTACAAACCTGGTGGTTTTATTGCCATGTGACAATATCTTTCAACCAACCAGAAACATGCTAAAGAGGCCTTATGCCTCGCCATACCAGACTAGAATCCTTTTTTAAAAAGATCTGGGTCCCAGTGAAATTTGAATCCGCAACCTCCGGGTCGGGGAGACAGGCATCTTACCAACTAGACCACGGAGGTCATCAACTTAATAAAAAAAACGTTGTTTCATATTTCCCGTTTTTCTATGTTTATGTTATACAGGCAGAAATGACAGATCGCCAAACTTAACTATCTCAACATACATGATTCGCCTCTCCAACATCCTCACCTCATACAAGTTATCTCTGGTTTTCCTTCTTTCAAAATATATTTTACTTGATCCAACCATGCTTTCCTTGGTCTCTTATGAAAGTATGTTTGGATCCTCTACTACGCGTTTCATTATTATTTGCAATGTATTTTTTTTTTATTGTTTTTTTTTTATTCATTCGCTCAACATGCCATCTATATCAGTTCTACATGCCATATATTCCTTCTTCATGCCCTCTATCTCATCTACATGAGTTAGGTGCAGAAGAGCATCTCACAATGCTCTTCTTTATTTTACTCAATACCTCAGCAATAAGTTCACATTCAGCCCTAATCACTTCATTCCGTATACTATTATATGTGTACTGCCATTCCTTATATTATTCTCAGTGTACCAACTCAGTGCAGGGATCAACAAAAAGTCAAGAAAGGGTTTGAAGGTTCTGAATTTAGATCACACGCCTGTCTTAACTGTCTTCCTTTATTTCCTGCTGGTAAATAATGTTATTAACTTTTGCTTTTACCATTATAACTTGAATTTCTTGTCATAATTATTTAAAAACTCTTCCAATTAAAACCTATATTTGTATATTACCGTAACTTTATTCAGTATTACAGTTTACTAGCATAGAATTCACTGTAAGAATTAACTTGCAGTTAAAACTATTTTAATGACTTAAAGCTACACGATGGAGTGCAATCCAATTAATAGCAAAACCCGACTAAATCAGTCACAATGATTATTATTTCCAATATTCTACTAACCATTTCAGTACCTACTATTTCGAAACATTTACATTAATCAAATAAGCGTTACTTTTTTCATTAAAATAAATATTTTAATCCAGTGAATGAAGTATTTTGATACCTTTTTGAAAGATGATAACCTGGTTTGCTTTCAACAAATTAAGCTTTTATAATAAACGGACAATTTATAAAACGCCGTTTAAAGAGCATACTGTCCTCAAGAGCGCTATAGCTCGGGATTTGAACCCACTATTATCGACAGATAAAAATATTACAAATTTAATAAATATAAATAAGTTGAGTCTAAGGATAGGAAGCTGATGAATGCGACCATTTGCTTAGAAATTTCTCCGTATCTGCGTATGTTCAGTAAAACATAGTTGGTAAGAAAGACGCAGAAAACTTACCAAGGGAAGACGAACGACTTAAAACCTTGGTTGATCTTCTGATATATACGAGTATATTCGGCTTAAGGTACAATGTACTGTACTCGTATGTGTGGTGTTCATACACAATCATACATTTTGAGAAGACTTCCCAAAAAGGATTTATTCATATCATAAAAGATTTAACCGGCATGTTTCCTGTTTTGACATCTTCTTTTCCTATCTAAGGCTCTATACTACTTCCGGGCAGAATGGCCACTTAGATAACAATGGACGTTCTGCGAATCTAGTCCTCTTCAGTGTCAAACACCGGGCTCCTCGGGCACAAGTGTCGCACCTCTCCGCAGATGCCGAGAGTCGGTCTATTACGTTACATTCCCCATATTGACAAGTCGTTTTTGGTTTATCCAATTCCAAGTTCTCCAGAGCAGTTCAGAGCCAGATAGCATATTTTTACAGGCAAAATCTACCCGTTAAAGATCAATGTTCCTTTCCACTCGTTCATCCTAGCAATAGTAGGTGGTTGTTCCGAAGCCTTAGTGGTCTTAATAAAGCAGTACCTGAATTTTAGCCTAAGTGGTTATTCGAAGGATGTATGGGGTCGGGGTCATTCAATTGGTTAGATCTCTATATTGTATTTGTATTTTCTTTAATGTCATTTTCAAACAATATAAAGCCCCATCACAGCATTTTCTTATTGGGGTAGGCTGAGAGAACAGATCTCCTCTTCATTATATCCTAGCACACATATTTCGCTTCTGCCAGGTGTATGGACGTCGTCATGCATAATCTCATGTTATAAAGACTTATCGCTTTTCCCTCTTTTAAAATTCGATTAATTTGGTCCCGCCATGTTTTTGTGGGTCTTCTCAAACTATATTACTTGTGTAGATTATTTTTGTAAGTCTTTAATCATGCATTCTTTCTATTTGACTGAACCATCTTAATAACCCTTTCTTATCTTAAGTACAGCATCATCTTTCAAATCGCATTTTTGGCACATTCTACGCAACACTCTCAGTTGTACCGCATTTATCTTCTTTTCATCACTTTTTGTCTCTTTCAAGTTTCAGTTGCAAACCCCAATGTTGGAATCAAATTTCCATTATGAGTTCCAGCTTCACTTCTCTTGAAATGATTCACGAGGTTTCAAAGGGTTAGATTTCAACGTGAAGTTTATTTCGTCCAATATGCGATGAAATTTTTCTTTCCGCCGTGGAATACAACACACAAATGCTAACGTTTCAACTCCTTTTAATTGCATCTCGCATAAACGCGAAAACGGTGTCGTATTATTTAATTAAAAATATCCCCGAAATGTCTGCCTTCCGTGATTAAATTAAATTAATTAAATATTATTTGAACATTAGTGACACCCGCTCGGTTTCGGTACATTTCTGGGCTGTGATTGTTTTATTAAGCCTGGTTTCATTTTGTTTTCTGCGCTGGCAGCGTGTTCCCAGAATAAGGGAATTAATTCTCGTATTTGTTTAGCGGTGCATGAAATTTTTATTTGAATATATGTGTACAAACCTTATGAAGAAATAATTGAAATGTGTGTTTTTAGATTTGACATACAAACATGCCACCACGCCATTTCCCTCTTGGGATAGACAGAGAATACAGAACTCCATTTATTTATTTAACACATCATTGAAAAAAAAACAATCTGACGGGCTTATTGTCAGGCGGAAATATCTTCCAACCAACCAGACAAAAGTTAATTCAGCAAGTTAAATGGTCACAAAAAGCATTCAAACGACTACCCATCCCCACGAAATTCACAAACATTGAGCATACGCTCATAAACACCACAAAAACGAACATTCCTTTTCATATGAAGTGAGATATCAAAGAAAAAGGAAGGGATGATGGAGAGGAAAGAAAAATCAGGAATCAAAGACGTTGCATATATTACTGATTAGAAATTAAGAGTTTATTCAGTCGCATCTTAGAGCATGCCAAGGACAGAGCGAGTCTAACATTGGTTTTTAACTGGTTCCAGAGTCTCACTGCATGGACAATAAACGATGACGTAAAAAAGAAGAACTGGGAAGGCCAATAAACAATCTCTGTTTGAGCGCAAGTGTACGATCGGAACTATTCTTGCCTATCAAAACATACTTCCATCGCATCTTCCACATATATTACGTACACTTTCTCATATAGCTGCTTCTGTTGTTCTGACTCCTTACCTTTTCTTTTTTTTTTTTAATTTTATTCACTTCGTTCAACTATACTTTTCTCGATCGTCCTTTACCACGACTCCCACTTATGCTTGGATTATAAATTTATTTCGTCAGTTTTTTGCCACCCATCCGTTCAGCGTGTCCAAACAATCTCAACGTGGTCTTTTCCACCCTACCTAACAAATCAGTTTTCAGCTCATATTTAATAATTAATTACGTTTCTTATTCTGTCATATATCGACACACCGCAAATTTTTCTCAGTACACGCATTTCCACCGCATTTATTCGGTTTCACTCTCACAATCGATGTTTGGATTATTTTTTTAAATCGATCTTTTCATTTTGAAATTATTTTTTTATATTTATTGATATAAAGGGTCTATCAAATTGAGCGGTTTTTTAATTCAATTTTTTTAATTCTTGAATAAAACACACAATTTGCTTTGATTTCTCAAATATCACCTCTTGCAGCTCCACAGATGTCTATTCTTTTGTCAAAAATTTTGATGACATTTTGGCATAATTGCGGTGCTAACTCACCAATAACGCAAATAATTTCGTCCTTCAACTCAGGAATTGATTGGGCTTCATTCTTATAGACCTGGCTTTTCACGTAACCCCAGAGAAAATAGTCCAACGGTGTCAGATCACATGGTCTTGGTGGCCAATTAACATCACAGTTTCCGGAGATTACAATACATAAAGTAATTCAACCATTTGAACACGTTGTTGTATTATATACGACTCCATTCTTATAAATGTCATACATTACACTTCTCAAATGTCACAAGTCCCAGGCAAGTTCGCGATGCCATCTGTGTTTTATCCAAGAATTAAAAAAAACGCTCAATTTGAAAGACCCCTTATATATATACTCGTACATATATAAACGCATCTACTAGTACTATTTGTCGGTAGCCGTGGTCTAAAGGTTAGCACTCACGCTAAGCAAGCAGACACTCCAGGTTTCATATCTGGCGGATTCATTTCTGGACTGCTTATATAGTAATAGTCGCATCTGAATTTATGTTTTTCTATAGCTAATATGTTGCTAATCATAAATTAGTGTAGCGCTTTTAAGCACCACAACACAAAATTACGATTTATAAAACTCTACCTAACGAAAGGCTGCATCGGATAAAATCTGTCGATCGTCTCGAAACTTTGATATTCTTGCTATCGGAATTTTGTGTTTGTTTGCTTGCAACAACTTACATATTAGAAATCAATAGATGCACAGGCGACTTTCTTTCACATCTGGAAGATGGCTAATAATAATTTTCGAACACGAGGAATATCGTATCATTTAGTACATTACATTTACCTGCTTTCACGACCGCAACGTGAATATGTTCGCGGCAAGTGACTAAGCATGCCGTACACGTGTTCACGTTAAGATCGCGAGTACGGATAGATGGCTGGGAATTTCTTGCGTGCTTAACATATTCGGTAATCTTTTTTGACATCGTTCTGAGGATAAAGGTTATAAAGCCTTCGAAACGTAGGTCATCATTTAATCCAGCTTTACACAGCAACAGCTTCTAAAAACATTTTGAGCAATTAAGTCTTTTTTAACCACTTCTCATTCTCGATGTCATTTATTTATTTTTAAGTAGATACGAGTTTCTAAAAAATGATATACCATAAATAATGCGTTGATACCAGTTTAAACAGTATAAAATTATTTTGTATGTGAAGAACATAACAATTACATTAACTGACGACAGTTCTTGATAATCATTTCCTCAAGGAATTTCATTTAATTTCTCAGGTCTTGACGTTAACATAAAAAGATGATATAATGAATTGCCTTATTCCCCTATCCGTCGTCGTTTCCAATCATATCAAAGTTTCACGGTTGATCTGTCTGGAAGCTGGATCCTTCGTATCTTCGGCTCCCCCATCCCGTTGCTCAGCCGTCTCAGAGGACCCATCTCAACTTTATCTGTGATCCGAAGTATATTTGACTTCTCTGTTTGTTATAATTCCCTGATAAGTTTAGTGCGCTCTCTGTTGCTTGCTCTCTTTAGATAAAACCCATCCGCCCTTAAAAAAATTTGAGGATTTAGATAGGTCTTATATTTGTTTATTGGTTCATATCTTATATTTTAGCAAAAAAATGGAAAAATCTGCAATGTTTCTGGTGATTATTATTCTGAAGTACAAGAAATATAACGAATCATCAGAAAAACCATGATTATAAAATTGTAAGAGTAAAACAACATAAAACACATTAAAAGTTAGTAATTCTGCTTTTTGATTTCACAGATAGTGAAAGAGTCAAGGGGGCTATCGAGAGTCATTTAGCGATAGGAAACAAAGTCGATGGAGCACTGACATTTATATACCCGAACTGGACATAATCTGATACGATGATTTTAGTTCAACAACAGTACTATTTTTGTACCAGCTTTGGTGTATGGAAATGAAACTTGGACGTGGAAAAATAATGTGATAGGAGTCTAAAAATGCTATAGAAATGAGTGCACTAAGAATAATACAAGTAAAAAGAAGAACAAGGAAAGTATGGATCAAGTGAATGATATTCTGAAAGAAGGAAACGTAGAGAGTCATGTGGATTTTAGTGAGAAAGTGTGTGGATGTAGAAGAGGCTAAGGATGTTTGTCGAGATAGGAAAGTGTGGCACTCTATCCTGTATGCCTAAAACAATGGCAAAATGTCGTGATGGTATGTACGTATATAACATAATAAATATATTAAATAAAAACATCATCATTGCCATCACCACTACACTATCGTATACCCGCTATATCAAAGTGCACATGGTTTAATTTCTCCCGTGACATGTTTTGTTAATTATCTCAGAACAGGTAAAATGTGCGCTGAATTATTGTTGTGTATATAACATATTACACGTCCAGTTATATTTCAATGGGCCTATTTCACCTCCTAATTACATCATCCAGTGTCTAATTAAAAGCCTACTTATATTCTCTACATCATTATTTCCAGCTATTGTTAAAAGATTAAGTCTTGTAAGCACCTACCTGTTCTCAGGCAGAAGAATCAACTTGCGTACTCGCCGCCTTTTATTCAATATTAAAGAAATATTGCCTTTATTTACCATTGTTTAACCAGGCAACACTGCGTGCACGATCCGGAATGAAGATGGCGGTGTTTGTCCCTGTTTAAAGGTTATCTTTCGAAGCAGGTGTATGTTTTGTTTATTTTTCTTGTTTCACAAATGTGAGCACGCTAAAAGATTATAACAGAGCAAATGCTTAAAATTCTCTGTTTATTACTTACCAAATGTATTTTTCTTTCTATTATAGTTCTACAATCTGCTTTATCTAGCAACCAGACTTGATTAGTAGAGGATTCTGGCTAGTTTCAGTTTGCGACATGATAATATAATCTTAATTTATTTTTCTTTCTAGTTCTATAATCAGCTTTATCTAGTAACCAGACTTGATTAGTAGAGGATTCTGGCTAGTTTCAGTTTGCGACATGATAATATAATCTTAATTTATTTTTTACTTTCTAGTTCTACAATTTGCTTTATCTAGCAACCAGACTTGATTAGTAGAGGGTTCTGGCTAGTTTCAGTTTGCGACATGATAATATAATCTTAATTTAATGTATGCTGTCAAAATACGTGCACTTAGACTACATAGCGTGGCAATGTATGACAGGATGCTGAATTGATGTATTGGGGTTGAATGTGTACTTAAGGCTGGTGTGTCGAATAAGATGAAGAAAAGTACTCTGTGATGTTTTGGACACTTTGATAGATGAAGAAAGACTAACGAATTAAAAAGACAGTGTCAAGGTAGAGAAATACTAAGAAAAGTATGGTTAGATCAAGTATATAATCTTTTAAAAGCAGGACACATAAAAAGTCAAAGCAATATGATATATGAAGAGATGTAGAATAGGCGAAATATGTGTGTCGCGATAGGAACGTCTGGCGCTCCTCTCTGCCTACCCCGACAGGGAGATGGCGTGCTGGTATGTATGTGTTTTCATTTTAACACTCCGATGATCCCCGTAATTGATAAGATGCCTTTCTTCCAACCCTGATGTTGCTTTGTTTCTCATTGGTATCTAGATTTTTTTTAAAGGATTCCAGTCTGGTTCTCACTTAAGACTGTTTAACACATTTCTGATTGATTCGAAGAAGTTACCACGTAAATTTGTTAGGTTATACCGTACACTACAAAAGAACAGTACAACACTTTATATTAAGAATTAAAACATTTGCAGAATTCTCTTCAAAACCGTCGTGCTCTATGCATTGTCACTAGGAATATTTTACTTGTATGGTTAATTCATTATTCATTGAGCTGAGGGTTTTATAAAATAGAAAGAAAAAAACAAATAGATATTTTTAATACTTGTATTTAACTTTTATATCAGCTGCGAATAGTGATTACCTTAAATTATATATTTTTTAAATATAAATAAGTGATGAATCTCCTCATTACAAATATTGAATAAAATATGGAATCACGTTCAAGTTCGTTTGATCAAAATTGATTTATTTAAATTAAACCTCATTTTTTTAGGAGTTAAATCAAGTGTTAATTATTAATATATTACACTTTCGTTGTATGCAGACAACCTGGTGGGCTAACTCTCACGTAACAATTTCTTTCAACTAATTAGAAGTGATTAAAAAAACTTAAACTGAAAAAGGGACTGAACCCTTTTTTTAAAAGTCTAGATACCAACAGGAATCGAACCCGCAACCTACGAGCAGGAAAATATGTGATCTATAAATTAGGCAGCAAAAGTAATGATACCCTACATGCAACGCTTATGTTTTTTAATCAGTGATTTTGACCCATCTTAAATTAAACTGCTTGCTATATTCTGAATATCCAGCTTATCCCCCTAGGGCTATAGGTCGGGGAGGAAATAGGATACCATTAAAAACTCTGGATCAAAGAAGGCTAATTATAACGAGCAAAAAGCTTCAGTAGAATTGCCTTACATTTTCATTTTTCCCATCGCCCGCTTTTATAATATTTTTCTCTTTCCTCGTTCAGCCTATGAGCGAAACAAGCAAAGTGGAAATACAGCATGGCAAATGGGTGCAGAGATATTGCCAGTGAAACCTTCAGTTATTTCTGTGGAGACTATAATGGTGCCATCATTACCATAACGGATTCTACGGCACCTTTCATTATTAAATTCCCCACCACTGCTCAGTGACGGATCTTCAATTTCGAAACCGAAAATTACGTTCCTGAGAAAGCCATTTGATGTATCGTATGCTTTGGTAACGAGTACAGTGTAATGTGTTTTGGCTATAAAATAACATTTTGTTGGCAATAATAATTTTAGAATGTCATTTAAAAAAAAAAATTAAACGAAGTTTCAAAGTCATTTAAATACCAAGCAAAAACTCTTGTATCACTATAGTTTTTTTTATAAATATTTTATTTATTTAATTAACGATACAACAGTGTCTTTTATATACAAATGAACATATGACAAGTTATACAACTTAAAATTATTGACATAATATACAAAACTTTGTCTTAAACTAATGCCACGTTTATATATGCAAACATATTAAATCATATTAGGATATTAAAAAAGTACAATAGAATAAAACCAAGTGATAGTGTTTTCATTTAGTATTAATTATGGAGTTCCACAAAGTGACAGTGGAGTTACGTGTTTTTACCTTCTATTTCGAAGCTCTCTTCAGGCAAAATTATCCCTATTACGATATTTATACTTAAGTCCAACTGGTGTCATGTTTCATCGATAGTTTAATGTATTAATAAATTACACTATCGTTGTATTAAGTACGGCGAGTTTATTGAAATATGGCAATCTCTTCCAACTAACTAGGAAGTGGTTAAAAAGCCTTAAGAAAAAAATCTGGAACTCTTTTAAATAATCTAGTTTCCAACGAGAATCAAACCAGCAACCCCTGGGTCGGAAGACAGACATCTTACCAAATAAGCCATAGAGTTTATGTGATCAATTGATCCAAAGAAAAAAAACATATTGGATTAAATTTTTTTACAAAAACAAAACGATTATTATAAACTCAAGGAATGCAAAAAATAGAGCCGCCTCTGTCTCTTGGTCGAAGGACCGCTCTCAAAGATGCGCCTCTTTGAATTACTGTCATTAGCGATTTTCTCCAAAATAGGTTGCACTTATTGTAATGCAAAGGTTTTCTTTTTCTTTCTCTCTATGTTTGTCTATATTTTTTTCTTCTTGCTTTGTTTTATTATTTCTCGGATTTCTGACGTGATGAAAAGACTTGAGTGTTTTATTTAACTTGCCTTGTTTTAATTTCAACACAAACGCTGTTGCTCCTTCCATTATTTTTAATTTCATCCAAACAAATTAAAACACCCTATTTTATTATGTATGTACGAGTATAATTATAACGCAATATCTTACATGATTTATTTACATGCAGACTTATAAGAAATTATTACCTTTTTAGTTAACATTAAAAGTAAAATAATGTATATTGATGTCGAAATAGTGTGATTGTATGTATGTATGTATGTATAAAACATTAAAAAAAATACAGACACACATTACACAAAGTTCTAAGAATTTAGTCCCTTCAGTGTTTTGTACCCCAATTTGTCGCAAATGTCAGTGATTTGAGAATTATATATTCTACTGCTGTGTCATGTGTGTAAGTGTATTGTTTATCTGTGAATACTTGTAAAAAGTATTTTAAGTAGTTGTCTAGACTTTTAGTTGGAGTTGGTTCTCCCTCTATCCCCCACATAGTCACCAATTCGCGTCGCTCTGATCAGTCACAGTTTTGCGTGGGGATTAGTGGAGAACATATCCAACGGGATGATATCTTATGTCAGCCGTCCTGGCGGTCATCGCCAGGTTCCGTCGTCCTCCCACTCGCCGCTCGGCAGTCCCTCAGGTATCCGTTGCTTTCCGCACCCAAGTAGAGGAAGAAGGCGTAGTGCGACGATTTCACGACCGACAGGCAGACAAATACATATAACATCAAGATATATATACTACATTCATAATTCTATCAAGTGTAGGTGTAGAGTGTAAGGATGGGAGAATAGCGACTATGGCCTATTGTTTTGGAACTTCCCGAACTGGAAAACCGCAGAAAACTCACCAAGGGAAGACAAGGTTTAGAGAAGCTCTGTGATTACAATGTAATATGAAGTCCAGAAGCGTTGATTCCCCCTGCAAGTCTTCGTCTTTTTGCCACACTTCGCATGCCCATCCCCTCTGGCTGGCGGCGAGTCCTGGGGACTCCTCATCTGAACCTGAAAGATAAAATTATAATTGGTATAATTTAAATGGATTTTTAATAAATTTCAATAATTATCTGTTTTTTTTGTTTTATACTGAATATAGGCCACTTGTACTTATCCAAGTCGTCCATTATCATTTGCTTCTTCGTAATTCAAATATAAAGGGGTTGTGATCAATGACTGCGGTTTTTTCATATATTTCTTCTTATTTCTCTTGGTCTAGATCGTATGACTTGCTTGTAACGGTGGGCTGTTCTGGGATGATGACGTCCAGCTGTCCTTCCACCTTTTCGGCGGCCTTCCTGGTAATCTCCTGCTGCTGGGATTTTCAGTCTTAGCAATTTTCGCAAGTCTAGTATCCTAAATGCGGTCTACATGATCCCTCCAGAAGCGTCTTCTGCTCTTTTTTTTTTTCATGTAAATTATCAAGTATTTTCATTAAAATCTCTTGAAATTCAACTATCGATGATTTTTTGTCAACTTGGGTTTAAAGATTTCCGTAGATTCCAAGTAATAATACACTAACAAGATGAACGGTGTATAAATATTAAATTAATCAATTGAAGTAATATGTTCATAAAAACTTATTCATAAGTAACCTGCGTGATGTAGTTAAAAAGACGCCTGTCTTCCAATCTGGGAGTTGTGGATTAAGTTCCCGTTGAAATCCAAATGTTTAAAAATAATTCGGTCTAGTTTCCACTAATTGCCCCTTCAGTATTCTCTGGTTTATTATAAGAGATTACCACGTAAAATAACCCTGCTAGGTTATAATGAATACAAGGAAACTGTAATGCAATATAGTACAGACACATCAAAATGGATATATAGTTTAAAAAATATTTGTATCGAATTCTCTTCCTTCTTTAAATAATTTAATAGTCCTTTCATAAAAGAAGTAAAAATATGTGCTTGTTATTTAAATCTCAATTAAGACCACATGCGGTATAAATTATTGTGATAAATGCGTTATGATAAATTTGTTAGAATCACTTCTTCATATACAATATGGGCGAATACATCACGCATGGTTAAATAAATATCGTTTGTATTATTACAAAGTAAAATGTCTCCAAGGACTCTCAGAAAATTTTCCCTGACACATAAATCTTTCCTTAGGTACGTTACTTTCTTGCAATTGATGCATTAAGCATACCATAATTTCAAATAAATTGAAACCACTGCCATAATATATAAGTTATGGCGTATTATTTATTGCGTTCTTTGTAGACCTGTGGAACAAAACGTTTTGTTCCACAGTGAATTGGTTGCAACAAATTATTGAAATTAATTAAAACCACTGATAAATATATATATATAATAAGTTATGACGTATTATTACGTTCTTTGTAGGCCTGTTGAACAAAATGTTTTGTTCCACAGTGAATTGGTTGCAACAAATTATTGAAATTAATTGAAACCGCTGATATATAATAATATATAAGTTATGGCGTATTATTCTTTGTAGGATTGTGGGACAAAATGTTATGTACCACAGTTAATTGGCTGCAAAAATTATTGGTACAAACTCCTGCATGACAAGGTTGCGCAGATTGGACAGTCAATATAGGCATTAGGGAAAGCCAATAAACAATCTCTGTTTAAACGTAGCTCAAACCCATGATCGGAAAGACGTTAATATTTTCGACGAGACAAGAGAAGGAATTCAACAATTGAGAAATATATTGCTCAATTGTTTTTGAACTGGGAAAGTAAATAAACAATCGCTTCTTGAACATAGCGCAAGTCCTTTATCGAAAAGATGCTGCGTGTTTTCAGTCAAATAAGACGGGGAATTTAATAATTGTGAAACATATTACTCTGATGAATAACTGGGAAAGCCAAGAAACGATATCTGATTGAGCGTAACGCAAGTCCATGATCGAAAAGACTTGAATATTTTCGACCAGATAAGAGGAGGAATTTACTAATTGTAAAAGTTGTTTTTGAACTGGGAAAGTCAATGTTCAATTGTCGTTTGACCAAAATGTAATTCCATGATCAGAAAGACGCTGAATGGTTTCTAATTATGTACCAATTGCTCTGTTTCTAATTATGTACCAATCATCTATGACTGATAAACGAAAATGCAAGTCGACGATCGAAAAAACGCTGAATATTTTCCAATTGTGAAATAATGTATGCTTGAGCATAACGCAAGTTCATCGTCGAAAAAACGCTGAAGATCTTCATTGAGATAAAAGGGGGAATTTACTAATTGTGAAACATTTTACGTTGTTGTTATTTTTTTATTTGTAATTCAGTATTTGACTATAACATCTCCAATCGAAATATTTCATGGAATTATCTGCAATATTAAACAATGAATATTAATTATCAAGCATTCAAGATCAATTTCTATAACGTTTCGAATTATTTACTTTGAACGTCTCATGATGATGTTTGGCATCTTTAATTACCTTAATCTCGATTTAGTACTCGTAGTTGTCAGAGAAACTTTTCGTATGATTCTAACTTAAATAATTACCCTACATTAAGCGCAAACAATTCCTCTTACCCGAACCCAAAGCAATGAAGTACTAAATGAGATTTCTGTTTTCCTAACTTGCGGCCTATTCAGAACGAAGTTTTCTGATTGGATGAATCAAAAACAAATCCCAAATGAAGTTTAATTCAATCTTTTATTCCAAAGAATCTCCTATAATAGCAATTTGTTCTTTATATTTCAACTGTTATTTTTTTCATTATTTTTCACGATTTCTCCTATTGTCTCTGTTTTTTTTTTAAGAATGTATATTTGACTTGCGGATTTATTGTTTTAATCCGGATTTCCCAAACTTTTTGAACAAACGCCCGTTTGGAGCATCATTGGATAAGTCAAAGCCCCCCTAGTATAATATTGGATGTTTTTATTCTTGCAACATGGAGATAGTAAAAAACTCATTAAAAAATACAAAAATGCTGATTTATTTGTTTTATTAAAATAATAAATTTTGCCTTTTTTGTAAACATGTTTCTGACGAAAAGGCAACGAATTAAAAAAAAAAACAATTATGTTTATGGAGATGGAAAATGCATCTACACATGAATGGTTGAATTATAATAGGCACTAAGTACCAAAAAAAAAACAAAAAAAATTAAGTATGCAGTTTAGTTCTATATGTCATATATAATGAAACTGCATGCTTAGTTTTTTTGTTTTTGTTTTTTGGCACTTAGTGCCTATTTTAATTCATCCATTCATATGTAGTAGGTATTGTATTTATAACAGGAATTATAAATTTAGTTCTAGTTTATCTTAAGCATATTTTCATTCCATACGTCATGAATGATTCCTATTTTTATTTTCATTTGACGATTTCTTTCAATTCACTTAAGTCCTTAAGTTAAAAACCCATCAAAACCCTTTTGATTTGGTTACTTTAGAAATCCATATTCATAAGATAGGAGTCTTATCAACTAAGCCATGGAAGACCATCATATATGGATGTTGAAGAAACGAAAGATTTATCTCACATGTCAAGCGGTCTTTCCTTTCAGCTTCAAAACGGCTTGAAGGTATACACATATGTGGGCATGTGTAACAATGCATCTGGGCTCCATGTAAACTACAGAAGTTGTCTATTTTTCCACCAAGCTTTAATCAAGGAAGGTGTTAAATATATCGTGCCTTTGGGCATCTTGAAGTAATTATTCATGTACTCACAGACTAAAATGCTCTAGAAACGATGCAATATTAGTAGTAATTTATTGAAGATTTCGTAAAGGAATAGTTGTGATATATAATGCAATATTTTAATTTTAATGGTGATTTAGCGGTATGTTTGTTGAAGGCCGCGCTGATGATTTTGATTGTTTGGTATTTAAATAAAATACGTCAATTAGCAATGCGGAAAGAGAGAGTGAATGAATCAATTAATAATAAATAGTGATTAATGATGCTTTATTTATCGGTAAGTAGGTATTTATACATTTCAGAACGGGCGCGGGAGTGCGCCCGCAATATATTTTTATCTCGCTTCTGTGCGTGCAGAGATGGTCGATCGAAATATTGCAGACATTGCAAACAATACTGTGGGTAACAATTTGTTTGCGGAAACGGCGAGACAGCGTGATGCGTTCTCTTTCTACTGTGGAATGTATCGTAAATAGTATTTTCGGGTAAACAATTTCAATGTTTTGGTATGCGACCTTTGGACATATCCAAAGGTCGTTTCGTCGGTCGTTGACCGTGTATGTTGACAATATTTCAGCGACGACAGTAGTTCCTACAGTGATAACACGATCCTTAAAATCATTATACAAATTCACACAATGTAAAATACAACACTACCCATAGGAGAAAAAAATACAAACATTAGATTGTGTTGGTGCACGCACACCTTGACGTATGGAAGTAAAACATGAATTCGAAGACATTGTAATTTATTTTTATCAAACACTGTTTATTCCAGTTTTATAATAAAAAAAGTGGAATAAACAGTGTTTGATAAAAATAAATTACAATGTCTTTAAACCTCCACAATGTTAATGCCTTAACTATAAACAACATTTGAAGAAATTATTGAATACATGGATAAAATTGATGTTTTGAGTAAAATAAAGAAAGGAGCTTTAATGTGGTTTGGACTTGTAAATGGATGGGTGACAAAGACTTCTACCTCTATAACCTTTTTGTTAAGACGCCTTTCTTACAGTTTAGGGGTTGCGGGTTTGATATCCGTTGGTACCAAGTTATCTTAAAAAAAGGTTTCAGCCTGGGTTTTACTTCAGGAGTCTTGAACGCCTTTTTGGTCGGTTGAAAGAGATTGCCACGTGGCAATGAGTTCACCAAGTTGTACTATAAACAACGAAAGCGTAATAAAATACAAGCCTTTAAATAATATAAATTGAATAATGCAAGAATATATTCGGATATTAAGAATCTATATTTTACTTCATATTACTCCGGTAGAGGACGACCAAGAAAGTATGGTTGGACTAAATTAATAAAATTTTGAAAAAAGTTAAGATTCAAGAGTGAGGGAAACAATGTGTATGAGAAATTGAAGTTATTGGATGTGGCAGTTAAATTAGGTAGTTTTCCGCATCTGCGTATGTTCAGAAAAATACATTTAATATGAAAACGGCAGAAAACTTACCAAGGGAAGATGAGCTGCAAAGAAACCTTTGTAGATCTTCCGATATGTCATAGTAACATAGTTAAGTAGCTGTTTGAAATATTTTTTTCCAAATATCATTTTTTAACGTGATGGTCTGTATGTACGTATATTATATAACAAATCACACACGATTTTTGCATCGTGTCTCATGAGCTTTAGAAGAACGAGAGAACGCTCCTTGCGTTTCTCGCACCGAGTCGTGAACTGCAGCGTGACGTATAATAATTAGGAGCATTTGTATCTGCTGGATATTAACACGCCTCTGATGGCTACCTCCGTGGATTAAGCGCTTCAAGCAATAACTTACTCTTCAAGAAACTTTTACTCGGTACTTTAAAGGGTCAAATACCTTTCTTTGTTCCACACCTTGGAATGGATTTTTATTGCATACCCTCCCACACCTATCCTAGTTAATCGTGAACGTTACTTAATTGTTTTTTTTAAATTTGTTTTTTCAAACTCATCAACAACATTATAATCACCATAATACCATATCTCTATTGGGTTAAGAAGGAAAAACAATTGTTCACTTCATCGTATCTCAAACGCTGAGAAACACTGATATGTAGGTGTAGAAAGAAAGCTATTAAGTACCATAAAATGCCGACAAATCGCCTATCTGGGTCATGTATTGAGTGAAGAAAATACCACATCTAAAAATTAGTATTGATTAGATAAATTCAATAGTATTGAGACTTTTGTGGTTCGTATCGTATATGGCGAAGTTTAAAACGAAGAATCCTTGAAGATAAAAACTGCAACATTTTCGAAACGTTGACATCATAAACCAAACCACGTTTTACAACACTCCGAAAGACCTTATACAACTAAAATCAATATTAATTTGCTCTAATATTTTTCTCAATGCGTTGTCTAAACAACTCTTCCTTGCGCCTTTTGATGATGGATAATATTTCTCTGTCTTTATTCATCCATTTCAAGATGGCAATATTACGGATTTTGTCAACTACAAGCAACAACATTTTTCGATAGCACCACATTTCAAAAGCTTCTAATTTATTTTGGTGGCCTGAATAAATATTCATGCTTTGACATAATAAGTATGGAGAATATGTAGCAACGCAAAATTCAGGTACGTTAATTGAGATGGAAATCCTTGTTACAGAAGAGATTCTGTATTTGGAAAAAACCGACATCACGCCATCTCTATTCTTACTTTGATCTCTTCAGACCGGTCCCTTTGATCAGTCAGTCAGCATCCCAAATATTTTTATATTGAAACTCGCTCAACGAGTTCATTATTACTATCAAGAGGTACTCTTGATTGTAATGTTATCAATTCATATATGTGGGCTTCCAACGCTTTGGTTTACACAATCCATTTTAAGGAATGTACATTAAACAAGTTCCCCTATAATTTCCTTTTTACTTTGTGCATCTTTGATCCCTTATCGCATTTCTCTTTATCCTATCATATAAGATGTCGCTATGTTTCAGTGTTGATTAACGATTTCTCCCCCAATATATTGTTATACCTTAATGATGTATTATTCACATGCTTATATCGTGGAGTTACTGACACAAAGTATTCATATTTAAAAAAAAATGTACTTAGTAACGTTTTAAGTATCTTCATTAATGATTCTGTGGATTTTGAAGTTGTTTTCTTACAATGTTGTTGTATTTTCTGAATTTGTTTTCTTACAATGTTGTTGTCGTTTCTTACAACTTGAAGGGTTTATTGGCGTGTGGCAACCTCTTTAAACCTGGCAGAAATATGTTAATGTGATAACTAAACTGGACCCCTTTTTTTAACAATATTGAGTACTAATGAGAATCGAGTCCGTAACCCACGAGCTGGAATACAGGCATTTAACCAGTTAGACATGGAAGTTGTCAGAAAATGTTTCGTCACTTGAGTTTCATTGCTGAGAATGCTTAAAAAATATTTTAGGTATAATTTACCGATTTGGTTGGATTTAATGAGAATTTACTTCTAATTCTGTTGAAGTATTCTATCTTGAATGTAAACAATGAAAATGTATTCGAAAAGTAAAAAAATATTGGAAGTCTGGTAAAGAAACCGATCACAGTATACCAACCTAAAAACCATCACAGTATATCAACCTAAAAACCATCACAGTATATCAACCTAAAAATCTTCCTTATAAATTATTTATTATTATTAATCAAAACCTACTACCTAAAGGAAGTAAATCTGTAAATATTTCAAAATTCAAAGTTTTTTTAATTTATTTTTTATTTACATAGCAAGTGTAATATTTATAATATGTACATGAAATATATGATGGAAACATGTATGTTAATTCAAGTGAATATACTCAAATTATTTGGTTAGTTGCCATTCATTTCTTGTGACCCTAGTAAACTAGGGTGTTGCCTGTATCTTACTGAAAACATATAATTATTTGTTGATACTTTATTATCAATTGTTGATTATTATTTAATTCCTTTGTTAAAAATTCTCATTAACTTGTAAGTTGTGAGATGTTATTATGTGATATGTACCTCGTGAGTCAACCTATACGTGTTGTTATAAATTCTCATTAACTTGTAAGTTGTGAGATGTTATTATGTGATATGTACCTCGTGAGTCAACCTATACGTGTTGTTATAAATTCTCATTAACTTGTAAGTTGTGAGATGTTATTATGTGATATGTACCTCGTGAGTCAACCTATACGTGTTGTTATAAATTCTCATTAACTTGTAAGTTGTGAGATGTTATTATGTGATATGTACCTCGTGAGTCAACCTATACGTGTTGTTATAAATTCTCATTAACTTGTAAGTTGTGAGATGTTATTATGTGATATGTACCTCGTGAGTCAACCTATACGTGTTGTTATAAATTTCAAGAAATGAACAGCCCATCCCACAAATCTCCTCAATTCGGTTTCAAGTCCGATTCCCAGTATAGTAAAATAATTCGTTTGATAATAATATTTACAAGTTCTATTCGTGCGCTAGTGTTGTTGCCTCTTCACGTAGCCCCATTTACCGAAGGCTCGATGAATGGAACTCGAGACTAATTATGTCTTCCAGCCACGCTCTTCAACAAACCCGAATAACTAATTTGAATGTGTTAGATATAGCATACGAATAAATCAAAATGGAATTGGAAATGCTGAGAAAAGCTTTTGTATCATAAGTTATCTTTTATAGAATGAAATATTTTTTCAATAAATCACAATAAATATAGCAAATACAATTAATAAAGATCCTGAAAAGAGTATGCATTCATATTAACTTGTTTATCATAAAATAAGTAAATATTTCATTGTAATATATCATGTGTGTAATGGACCCATACAATATTAATACTCTCGAGAAAATAAGGCATTCTTTTTCTAGTGGAATGTATTGTTTCTACTCTATTTACAATAATATTTGATATGCCCATACAAGTTTTCCCATCAATATTCTGTACATTTTCATTTGAAGTGAGCAACTTGACCAGGAGTCGACAAACTTGAGATTCCTGTCTAATTTAGCAAATAGTTTTTAGTGTAATGCATATTAAAGTCGTTTAAAAATTACTCCATATGCAAATTAAATGATCCTGATGTTTTTGCGTCATATTCCCGCAATTCAAATTATTCATATAACAATCTCACAATCACCGTGTTATAATATTTATACGAGTTTGCCAATTCAGTCAATTTTTTATTTCCTTATAAAATGCACTTTCGATAAGAAAAAAAATTGCATTTAGATTATCGTTTCTCGAGCTGTGGCTCGCGACCCCCAAAGGAGTATATCAAAGCGTCGCGAAAATAAAAATAAATTTCGTGTACAAAAGGAATATTTCACATTTTCTGAAGAAAACGAACTTATTTATTTTAAAAAATTACTGTATCTACAGGCACATGCATCAATAAGATATTAAGTCTGTGCATAGGGGTTGCGAAGTCTTATTTTTTTACATTTTGGGGTTCACAAGACTGAAAATATTGAGAAACAATTTAGATTAATTGATTTAAAATATATTTTTTCTGTTTTCTTTTACGGCGCGGAGACACTCAAGAAACATGATTGACAGAATATTTATAGCTTGGATATGTTGTGCTGGTAGCTGCTGTGTATTCCACGCACGCGTTCGATTTCCGTTGGTTCCCAATTTTTGACAAAATGGGTTCCAGTCTGGTTTTCTCCTCAAGCCTCTGACATATTTCTGATTAGTTGTAAGTGATTACTAGTAAACACCAATAAAACCACTTGGTTGTGTAGTATACAATGACAATGTAATGCAACATATCATGCCAATCGACCATTTAAAATCTCAAAATAGAGACGCGTGTCTGTACACTGTGTCGAAGAAAGAACTCAATTTACTTTAAGGGAAAGTCGACAACCTTGTGAGATCGATTCTGACTAGAAGTATAAATTGCAGAAAGAATGTGGTGGTCCGATGTAGTGATCAGGCGAATGAAGGAAATAACAGTTGCACTTTCTTAAGGAATAGTCGTGGTCACCAATATTGAGAGAACGGCCCAAATGAAGTAGTATTTATTTGAACATCATTTTTTATAACCCATTGCTTTAATATACAATATATTAAATGTTTGTTTAATTTAGAAAATTCGGATAATGTTTTACGCGAACTTAGAGAAAAAAAGACGAATCAAAATCGAACTAAAAATATGGTATTCTCGACCCCTGCAGAATACTATCCCCTTCCAGCTAGTTGTATATATATTTTACTTCCGGCTGGATTCAATCAGGGGCACCTTAAGGGGGGTAATTTCTCTCTCCTGGCAACAAATCTTTTTGCACGTGCCCAATAAATTGGTAGCGTCACACACATTCCTCTTAATGCGCCTCTGATGCTATTCTGGACGCCACTGTTCAAAAGAAATGGCTGACTTATCTTTTTCTTACAAATGTATATTTATAAATAGATGTTTGTCAATTCTTATTTGATTTTTTTTATTGTGAAGTGTTTTTTACTTACGTCTTCTTATTAATCCCTATTATTATGTTTAGTCATTTTGTTTTTCAAACTAATGATTTATATTTTTTGTTTCAGGTAAGTAACAGATTATTTTCATTACATAATCTATACCAATGCAGAATTATGACTGATGTCTTCAAAATATGTAAGTAAAATACCTAAAGTATTGTAGTATTTGTTATTTATTACCTGGTTTTAATAAATAATATGGTACAAAGTAAAATAAGAAACAAATTAACTTTAAATGTAGCAAAAAAATGTTTGTAAAATTGCTTTGATTTCCTTATTATTTTTTTTCATATTACATAATTTAAAATTTTCATCATTTCAATGGAACGACAAACCGTAGAATACATTGTAATTTGTTTTTATCAAACACTGTTTATTCCACTTTTTGTGACGGTATAACCCTACCGGTTTCAAGGCTTTCACCTGATCATCAGGGGAGCACAAACAAGACTCTACATAGAATACAAGTAATATAGAGTACAAATACTCCATTTTGTGAATATATCATAGAGAACCACTAAAGTAGGCATGATCTATGACGAAATTATATTTCTAGCTTTAAGACTGCTTTGCATTTACAATTTCGGTCCCGTAAATAGGGCTTAAAAACCACCCCTGTAGGTCTGTAACTCGCCGTCCGTCGTCGTGCATATTAATTATAAACTTTTATTGATATTTATAATATTAACAACTGTTGGATCATATCAGTGCCATCATATTTATAAACTAAAAATAATAAATTTATGTAGAATTTATGAAGTTTACATATACGTATAAAATTAATTATTTGTTCGCATTGAAACCTTCAACATATTTGAATTGATAGTTCGGACATATTGAAAATCTTGGCCGGGAGACAAAATTGTTTTCAGTCCCATTAACCGAGCTTTTGAACTTAAAACCACTTGAGTAAGTACGAAAATCGCGATTCGTCAATGTACGTGCTGGCATTATTACCCCACACGTGAAGAGACAACAACACTAGTACACGTTTTACTCTCGTGAGTATAATTACCAGACGAACTATTTTACCTGGCTGTACCCTTTTTTTGTCACAAAATAGGTACAAAAATTTAGTACAACATTAAACATCAAATTAATATTACATTCATGGTATAAGAGTATTCTAAGTTGCTTCGATAGAACAAAAAACGCTAGAAATTTGTCTTAAAAGGTTTTGTAACGTAAATCGAAATAAAGATGGATGTTTCTTGAGAGCATCTCTATACATCAAAACAGTATTCAAAAAGAAGGGAATACCGTCAACGATGTCATGGTAATCCATCTCGAGAAAACTAAAATTAACGAATCTACAATCTATAACTGACTTGGGAAATGGTGCATGTTCTTTGGGAGGGCTTAGTAATATACGAGTATATTTAGTCTTATAAAATTGTAACCTTACGGTTAACATTCACGCTAAGCAAGCAGTTGCCTCAGGTTCGATTCCTGGTATTCAATGTTGAATGGTTTAACTCATAGATCATTTCACACCCGAATTTATATTTTCCTGTAGCTTACCATATATGCTGCGTGCGTACTATAAATTCTTATATTTATTTAAAAAAAAAACATAAAATAGCGCTACATATAACTCTGTCTAATGAAAGATTGTAGCAGACTAAACCTACCACTCGTCGTGGAAATGTAATCTCCCTGCGTTTGGATCTTTAAGTTTGATATTTCAAGAGTGTGTGCTTGCTAAAGTGTAACAATTTGCATACAATAAACTAATGCACACATAAACGTCTTCCATTCACAAGATAGCGGACCATCATATCATAGTCGATCACGAAGGATAGCGTTATCGTATTGTACGAGTATTATCTCATCTCCAGTGCCCCATAAAAAACACCAACGATTTTATGGTGCTGTTTCATCACGTATTTTACCTCAAATGTCTGTGAAAACCGAGACAGTGCATTTGGAGAAAAAATGGGTTAAAATCAGTAATTTCTTATAAACTGCGGCATCATCAAACAAATTCCATAAAATGATCAAAATCGCCCATAAAAAAGTCCACAAAACATGTAATTCAATCAATACCCCATTGTGTAATACTATTGTTAATAGGTACACGTGATTGTGAAATACTATTGTTAATAGGTACACTTTTTCAGTGAATTCAACCAGACGAGCTGTCTCAGTCTGGTTCTTGCGCGATTCCAAATTCCACTTTCACTTTTGATCTTCATTACGTAGCCCTGGCACTATCCACGTCCAAGTTAATTTCTTGGAATTGCCTCTCAACTCTTGATCTCTCTTTGTTCGCTTCCTGCGGCATTGTCACGCTTCGAATAGAACTTCTTGATGGTTTCCTCGTTAGTAACTAAATGCATCCGTTACTATAATAATCTGAATTAACGCTCTGTTGTGGGGTGCGGCGT
The DNA here is from genome assembly GCA_949825065.1 of Odontocerum albicorne. Lineage (NCBI taxonomy): Eukaryota > Metazoa > Arthropoda > Insecta > Trichoptera > Odontoceridae > Odontocerum > Odontocerum albicorne. The sequence continues at coordinate 36,351,120 of OX463846.1, forward strand.
AAGACCCCAGGCCATCCGGACATATATTACTTACAAATAGGATTATTTAATCAACAAAGTCAACGAGGATAATTAGGCTTTGTAAATTCTTGTTAGTTATTGCTTAACACACTATGGTTTTTATTATATGGTATAATATGTTACCACATTGCTACTTAACGTATTTAGCCGTGACCCAGATAAGGATATTAGTTTTAGTTATGCGAACAAAGTAGATTAATAAAATATCACATGCAGATAGGCTTATATATTAAGAAGGTTAAGTAGAGCACTCAGAGATGGGTTTGGCACATTTAATAAATTAATGAATCAAGACCAATGAAACAAATGTATATAATACAAATGTCATTGGAAGGTGCGGTAGAGGAAGATCAAGGTAAGTGTGGTTGGATCAAGTAAATTATATTTGAAAGAAGAGGAAATGTAAAAAGTCTGCGAAATCGTAGTAGTTGTCTGAGAAGGGGGATATATCAATTGATGTAAGGGAGATGAAACAGGTATGTCGCAATAGGAAAGTCTGACACTCCTTAACTACACTGACAGAGAAACGCCGTGATTGTATACCGTCGTCGTTGCTGTACCTCGTAGTTGAAGATCCCCTCGCCATTCTAGCATTAATTCAGATAGAAAACAAAGTTGTAACGTGGAATTTGTTTTTTTTAAGTGAGTGAACTGTTGCACACCAGCAAACTCACCGGCCATACCGCTGTACTGAATCCGATGGCACACCGAACTGAGACGATCGGAGCACACCGCCATGTTATTTTTTCTCTTTTTTGAAAGAATAGATATGACCAATGTCATTATATATTAGGTATCATTATACCCCCGAATACTAGGCGGAAGAATACCTATGTCATTCGAGGGGAGTAGCGCAACGCGAGGCTCGAACATGCGACCTTCTGCACGGAAGTCCACAGCTTTACCGCGCAGTCATGCACCTATATTTGTATGTATGAATGTGTAGATAACTATTTAACGAATTTTTTACTTTTTAAAATATAAACCACATTACTTATTTTGGTAACAAAATTAAATCTTAGTGTGCATTTATATTTAATAAGTTTTGAAAGCTCATCAGATATTGTTGTTATAATAGATATGCATAGTCTGCACCTTAGTGTTATAATAGATAGGCATAGTCTGCACCTTAGTGTTATAACAGATAGGCATAGTCTGCACCTTAGTGTTATAATAGATAGATAAATATAAAATACATTACTTATTTTGGTAACAAAATTAAATCTTAGTGTGTATTTATATTTAATAAGTTTTGAAAGCTCATCAGATATTGGTGTTATAATAGATATGCATAGTCTGCACCTTAGTGTTATAATAGATAGGCATAGTCTTCACCTTAGTGTTATAATAGATATGCATAGTCTGCACCTTAGTGTTATAATAGATAGGCCTAGTCTGCACCTTAGTGCTATAATAGATAGGCTTAATATTCACCTTAGTGTTATAATAGATAGACATAGTCTGCACCTTAGTGTTATAATAGATAGGCATAGTCTGCAGCTTAGTGTTATAATAGATAGGCATAGACTGCACCTTAGGTCAACCTTAAGTCGCACTGTTTAGTAATTTAGGTAGTATTATATTTAGAGTTGACACTGAATCACATACGAGTATATATGATGCTGTAAAGATTTTACTCTTTAGCATGTCCATATCATTAATTCAAATATTTCGAGTGGTGAAAAAAATTGTTTAAATTGTATACATGATAAAAATACATAATATATAGGGTGTGGCATATTAAATCACTTTATTAGTTTTAAACCATTAAAAATAAACATTTATATTACAAAAGATAAATAGTATTGAAAATAACACCCAACAAATGTATTCCTACATTGTGTTAGCAAATTTTACGTATTTCCATAGAATGTTTCATTTCTCGGCATAATTTGTCGGAAATTTCGTTTCAAATGCTGTTTGGAAATTGCTGTTATTTTAAATATTATTTTTTATCAATTTGAAGATCTCAAATCATAAAAGTGAAGGTCAATTAAAGTCTCTATTATTTTAATTGATTTGGATCATATTTTTTTTTCTTAAAATAATCAGTCTCTCTAGTTATGCATATTGTTGTTACACGATCCTGTTGGAATTCAATATTGTATGCACTTGCTCTGAAAAAGTTTCAGATCAAGCTTCTGTAACACACATTCAAAGGTTTTTAAGATAGACTGTATTTCGATGACTTGTACTTATTAATATTGATAACATTTTCATGCGAGTCATTAACTTTATAATGAAATAAATACCAAGAAGTTGTTACTTTCGACGCGAAGGGCCTCAGAAGGTTTATTCGATTAGTTTTGTATATTTGTAACGTGTCGTGTGTTTTTATGTGAAAATATATTATTATTGTTGAAAATATTTAGCGACCCAGACAAAAATCAAACCGACCCAATTTTGTGTCGCGACTCATAGGTTTAGAAACAGTGTGTTGTGCGAAGAATTCCTAACAACACTTGAAATTAATTTATATTTTCTTTATCTGTTGAATTACTTTTTGTTTTGTTGAAAAAATTTGTTATGAAAAATGTTGAATCGTCCGTCGAATGAAGTTATTTTTTACATCTTGTTTTTCAAGTAACTTTTCAAGTGACGCTTCTTTTTTTCTTTTATCCAAAATCAGACACGACTTGGACTTTTTTCATTTTGATATAAATATATTCATTTTAATATAAAACTGGAATCGAATATTCAACAAAAAAATTTAAATGAACAACGAGTCCTGTTTCGTATTGTTTTGTAATTTGTCAAAGGCGTCGGCTTTAACTTTGTAATAGTCCATATTTGAGTATTTAGTAAGAGATTTCTTTGTTCATCCTCTAATTACATTTATCACAGAGACATCACAAAAAGCGTTTCATTCCTGATTTTTCTTTCTTTTTCACCATCCCTGCATTTTCCTTTGATTCACGATATCTCACTTTTATTATGTATGTGTATGTTCATAAATTTCATAAAGATATTCTTTAGCGACCATGTAATTTATTTTATGTACTTTTGTCTACTTAGTTGAAAGAGATAGGCGCCTGGCAATACGCCCGACAGATTACTTTTACCATAAAGTGTTAAATAAATAAATAAATATCACCATGTCATATGTTTCTACCTCTTATTTTGTGACTCACTTCAGGTGATTTAAAAAACAAATTGAATGTACATACTTAAATCTTTGCACATTACAGGTTTCCTTAATTCGTACACGGACTAAACATAACAAGTGCAAAAAAAAACATGTATGAAACCATTCAACATTTGAAGACTTATTTATTTGATACAAAAATAATTGTAAAAATGTATATCTTACTTACACTATAATAAAATGTTAGATATAATATAAAAATTTTTAATATTTCAAATATTGCACTAAATTTAAGAGATTTTTCCTGAAGAAGCTGAGCGACTCGTGAAACACGTCTATATTATAGTAGCGTTGGGAATCGAACCTGAAACCCCTGGGTGGAAGGCAAACATCCTGCCAACTAGGATACGGATGTCGTCACGAGTTTAAAAACAATTAAAGTTTAGAATAATAATTTCTCGTCCCTTAATAATGACTGATAACTAAAATAAAATGGCAATAAATACATAAATTATTCGCTCGTAGCAGCCTACTCACTATCCCATAGGAAGTCACGTTTATGAAATCTATATAATATATAGGAGAGCGTTACATGCGCGTGTGAGACGGAAGAGAAAACCCTTGACCACGTTTTCTTCGAGTGTCCTGTACTTGCCGCATATGATCTTGACTCAAGTACCAATGTCTCCTCCCCGTCAACATGTCCCATTAGCATTTAATTATTCCTTTTAAACTTTGACTGTCACAAATCATCCTTTTTATAATCCAACGATAGAATACCTTAGGCCCGAATTCACAGTCCGATCTAAATACTATACACAAAATTTTAAACTTATAATTTCGTGTTTTTCTCATTCAAGTGAGGTAATGAAACCACACGACTACCTTATTAAAGAAAGCTACGACAAATTTGTACGAAATTTATTTTTAAATAGCAGTTTCTTCAGTTAAAAAGTATTTGAAAATAGTGGACTATGAATTTGGATCTAATTGACTAATAATAATAATTTGCCCTTTCTTTCTGAAACAACGACAGTGTTGTATCGCATTAATTCGTTGAAATTCGTTTAAATGCAGTTTACAACATCGTTAGCAATTTAATTAAGTTCAATCACCAGAGACTAGATGTTGCCTTTGAAGGTACGTGCGTTATTTGATGGGAATACATTGGAAGGGTGTGAAGCAAATATGTGCGGAATTAATTTTGCAAGTTCTACTTGGAAATGTCCCTCAAATGTTGATAAACTTGCCGATAACGTAGATATGTAAATTCCGTTTAGTTAGACAAGTAGTTCCCAAAAATCACGATATGAGACTTCGTGATATGAGATTTGTAAAACGCGTTACTTCCACCAGGAGTTTAGGGTTCGATTTTTTACGGTACCGGAAAAATAAATCGATGGATCCCAGTCTTCGTTTGGTAACAATACTCTCACGTGCTAGATGTGCGAGAGTTTTATTGTCTCTTCACTTGCGGTAGTATTGACGTTACAAATACATCCAATAACACGCAACGTGTTCCGTGTCTATTACACACATACGTACATCTTCTTGACGGGATAGGTAGAGAGAACAGAACGCCAGTCTTTATTATCTCGACACACATCCCTCACCTCTTTTTCATCTATACACTTTCTCATACAACTACTATGATTTATCAGACTTTTTGTGTTACCTTCTTTCAAAATATCATTCACTTGATCCAACTATACTTTCCTTGGTATTCCTCTGCTACCCCTTTCACTCACATTTGCACAGTTTTTTTTGTTTTATTAGTCTTTCTTCATTCATTCGCACCACGAGCCCATACTATCTCACAATGTTCTACTTCATCTTACCCAACACATCACCCTTAAGTTCATACACATGCCTAATCATTTCATTCCGTATTTTGTTATTTATGTTACTCTATATCTAATTTTCTTGGTTCACTCATTTCTTCAGCATTTATTCGGCTGTTTTCCACGGCCACGTTTCACTTTCGTACATTTATTTATACATGGCAAGAAATTTTATATGTATATAATTTATGAAAAAAACAACAAGTAATTTAAAGTGGACACACAAATCGTATGGATCTGGGTTTATTTGCCTTTCATTTGTTGTGTCCCCAGTGAACTAGGGTTTGGCCTGTATCTCACTGATACATAGGTACTTTAATAATGTTGTGGACTATCATCTGGGCAGATTTTGATATTTATTTATTTAACACTTTTATTGCAAATACAATCTGGCGGGCTTATTGCCAGGCGGCAATCTCTTCCAACCAACCAGACAAAAGTAAATGAAGCAAGTTACGTGGTCGCATAAATCATTCAAATAATTATCCATCCCCACGAAATCCATAACCACATATGTGAGCACATGCCCACGAACCCCATAAAGACGGACAATCATCTGAACATTATTTTTCATATAAAGTGAGATATCATCAATCAAAAGGAAAGGAAGAGATGGTGGAGAGGAAAGGAAAAGAAAAATCAGGAATGAAACACGTTATTTTACTGACTAGAAATTAAGAGTTTTTGCAGTCGCTTCTTAAAGCATACCAAGGACGGAGCGAGTCTTATATTGGTTTGTAACTGATTCCAGAGTCTCACTGCATGGACAGTAAAGGATGACGTAAAGAAAGAGGAGCGGTGAACTGGAAAGGCCAATAAACAATCTCTGTTTGAGCGTAGCGCTAATCCATGATTGGAAAGACGCTGAATATTTTCGGCGAGATAAGAGGGGGCGGCGGGATATATATTTGATACTGTTCAGTTCGAGTATATATATATTTTAATGCCTACCCAATTGACTTTCTTTCCTATCGCTTTATCTCGTTATATATCCTTTGTAACTTTTCTATCGTCTGAGAAAATATGATCTAAATAGCAGAATTCTTCGACTCACTCTTATTTTTAACTATATTACTGCAGAGTTTTAGCCTTCAGAACAATACTCAAACCTCTCCGTCTCAGACGTTCTGAGCTCTTCTGCTCGAATTCTTCCCTTTCCCTAAATTTCTTATTAGGAAGTACAAAATTCATTGAGAATCACTGAACTAAACTAATCGACAATTCTCAGTTAGTTTGATTGTTTATGTCAAGTGCAAACGTTATTTTCTATAATCTCTGTTTGTTTAAGTTTGTCACATGTTAAATACTCTGTTTTACTTTGAACCAGATTATTTGAAGTTTGTGTATGAACTTGTTTGTATTGTACATAAAGTAATCAACCTACAAAACGTTTTGTTTATTTAATATATCGATGCATACTTCAATCCAGTGTGTGTAAAAGATGAGATTGAAAAGAAGGAATTGTGGAAAAACATGCTTCATCACTGAATATAGTAATTGTTAAATACACTGTTTGTATCACGTCAACGATGGCGCAAGTCTTATATTTGTTGACAGTAGATTCTGCAGACCAATTCATAAGAGTGCTTTAACACCCCAGTTAATTTTTTTATTACACTTTCGTGTACAATGGTGAGTTTATTACCATGTGGCAAACTCTTCCATCCAGCAAGATATATGGTTAAAAGTCCTTAAGTAAAACCAGACTGACCCTCTGGAATAAAATTCGATACCAATGAAAATCGAATCCGTTAACTCCAAGCTGAATAGCAAGCGTTTTACCAACTATTCTACGGAAGTCGTTTACATCTTTTTACTATATAATATTTCAAAATTACGGTAAATATTTTTTCGAATCGTTAGTACTCGTTAGTACGAGTATTTAAATGTACTCGTATTTTAAATTTTGCTTTCTTTGTTATTTTTTTAATTTAACATATTAATGCGAATTAATTTGGCAAATTGTAGAGCTTTCTTACAATCAACAAGTTTTTGTATTCTAAAAACGTAGTGAATAAAAATCTATATTTTGGAAACATTGATTCATTAATAGTGAAAAAGTAATAGAGTACGCTGAGATGGTTGGAGCATTTTAAAAGTAATAGAGTACGCTGAGATGGTTGGAGCATTTTAAAAGTAATAGAGTACGCTGAGATGGTTGGAGCATTTTAAAAGTAATAGAGTACGCTGAGATGGTTGGAGCATTTTAAAAGTAATAGAGTACGCTGAGATGGTTGGAGCATTTTAAAAGTAATAGAGTACGCTGAGATGGTTGGAGCATTTTAAAAAACGTATAAATGAAAAAAGACAAATAAAGCAGATATGTATAGTGCAAATATTAGTGGAAGGTGTATGAGAGGACGGCCAAGGTTAGTATGGCTTAATCAAGTGAATGATATTCTGAATGAAAGAAACGTAGAAAGTCGTAGAAGTAGTATGAAAAGGTATATGGATGGGGAAGAGGCTAAGAATGTGTATCGAAATAGGATAGTAAGGCGCTTTGTCCTCTCTGCCTACACCAACAGGGAAATGGCGTAATGGTGTGCATCTATGTATGTAAAAAATCATAAATCAAGTTATTTTTTAGGTTGTCGTTTTTTATCCCCCTTTTTCAGAGATTTTTACAAAAATCAACCGTAAATGTATTTATGTTATTTTCAATATTGTAGGCAAAGTTAATTAAATTGTATTTCTAGCCTTAGAACTGAATTTGCGAACGAAACATTCAAGCATATAAAAAATAATTAATAATAATCTCTCATATGAAAGCAAGAATGCTGTTATTGTAAATAGTTTGATGGCGTTGTTTTCTTTTACCTTATTTCATAATACGTTATTGGAATTCATTGCATTCTTAGTGTAAAATGAATTATTCTAATATAGTGCAATCAAATGTTTAACTTAACAATTATGATTCAACCCGGATCAAAATATCGATCGATCGGAATAAAACACAACCTTTTCAAGTCCCTGCCTCAAGCTTTCAATGGGTGGTCCGGCCCTTAAATGTTTATGCCCGTAGTGACACCATTTACGTATAAAAAAATATTTTATATCATATATATTTCTCGCTGCGCTTGAACACAATCAAAGGGCTCTACATGCATTTTTATTTTAAAGACTATTATAAAATACATTTTTTTCTTAACGTATTTTTTTACTTTTATACTATTAAACATAATTACAGAAATGTTGTAGTATATTAACAAAACTTACGATGTATATTAATTTTTAGTTTATTTACAGAATAAATTTAATATCGTAAAGACGTAATATTTTTGTACTAAAAACGTGTTTTAAACTAGATCGGTTGTCGTTAATTTTAATAATCCCTTTTTTGTATTCAATTGATATCAATTGATATATTTATTATCATGTGAGTGAGATAATAAGAAAATCTTAATGATAACTAAAAGACCATTCAATCATTTATCACTGATGATATTATGCATCATATGATCCCAAACACCTTATACGATAATATGGCCAAATACCAGCACTGCCAATACTTAGATCTCGTAGGAGTTTTATGACCACCCACAACCCTCTCGAAGGCTCTCCAGATAGTCATCGTAATGATTCTTGGAGAGCTAGAATTGAAAGTCGGTGAACCGTATTGACATTTCTTAAGCACCTACGCACCCACGTGGGTAGATTGAAAGAAAATCTCCTGAAATGGAGGATTAGCATGGAGAATCCACCAATGTTGCACCTTATGGCTTGACATTCAATATATACGGGTAATATATTGTGTTGCACCTGAAGACTTATCCATTGTGCCTCGTTAGCTATTTGGAAAAAAACCCTGCTGAAAGGAAACACCATTGACATCACAGTTGCATCTTTCTGGGCAGATACAATATCCAATAGATCTGGTGTTATCTATACGATAGAAATGGAATATACACGTATGTTATAAATTACTTAGAGGGTATCTTTATTATATGGCATCTTAAGTATAAGTCGTATGTTGGATTAATGGACGATGTCAAAGGAAGGGATTCATGAAGTGTTGATGTCAAAGGAAGGGATCGCTGAATGTTCTTGTGTTGTATAGTGTTAGATGTCTTTTTTCGATCTTCAATCGCTTGAGACTCGTAGACATAATTTTGATCTTGTATTACTTTATAAAATTTATAATGGTCTTGTGGGCTTATCTGTGACTCTAGAATGAACATATTTAAGTGTTTCCTCTCGCTCTTTTCCATGGCCTGATTTGTTCAACGTAGCTATATTTAAGAATAACATAGGCTTTATATAATTTTATGGGTTATATACCCAATAGTGAGAATCAATGCTGTCAGGATTTAGAAGTATGGAGCTAAATTGACGGAATATGACTGTTTTTTTCTCCATGCTCATAATTCCAACATTTCAACTTAACTATACATTACTGAACTGTGCATGAGATAAATACTGGTATTCAAGATTTCAATAACAGATACTTATAAACAGATCGAAACCTTTTTTTGTGTGTTCGAAATTAGGAATCGATCTCGAGACCATTGTGGAAAACAATTGTTTTAAAATAAGATCACCTACGGAAACAAATAGTTTAGAAATGTATACATTAATCCTTAAATTGGTTTTAGTTCAAAGTACTTTTAAATTAATTTTTATATTAAGTCTCCCAGTAAATTCTAATCTTGAATGGTATGATATACTATTCTTTGAATATTCACTCCCATGACCTGTCGTATATAGGGTGGTATAAAAGTTAAACTTTTTTTTTCCAAGACACCATTAGCGTCAACACAAAATACCGACCTGTGGCGATTGAGTCTCAATTTCCTGGTCTTACTGCCATAAGCATCGGCGTAATAAACTCCTATTTATGTGACTGACTATGAATAAAACGATAAATTGTCACTCTTAAATGCGACCGCCCATAAAAGGTATCGACGTGAAAGGGTAGAACTAAACTGAAATATCAGGACAAAAAGGTGCCGACGAAATGTTAACTGTGATATTATAGAGAAAAAAAGTCTAGTTCATTTTTTCTTATGTATTTATTTATTTATTCACATGACAGTATCTATAACGTATATAGTTATAACTGTCTCAAATTTATATGAATCCCGGTTTATTGCCTGTCATTTGTCTTAACTCCAGTAAACTAGGCATTTTCCCGTATTTTACAAAGAACATACAAATATTGATACTTTTTATAAATTTTTTGAAATTTTTTTTTTGGAGAATAATCGACAGATTGTTGACAATATGCCTACAGTGAGTTCTCCGATCCTTTGGGCAAATTGCTCGTGGCCAAGGAGAACGGGTAAAGATGCTTGTGATCGCTGGAAGCATGTAAGGACGACGGACAAAAGAAAGAGTCCCAATGCGTTCGACTGGCCAAGCTAAAGACGCAACAGAATTGCCCTTAACAATAGCTTTTCGAACCGCGTAGTGTAAAAATAGATCTTGAGGAGTCGTCAAGGGAGTCACGATAGTCAGTCATGGTCTATACGACAGGATGATGATAATTATTTTATTCCTTTGTCAAGATAAGTTGTTAGATCTTATTATGTATCTATGTACCACGTGAGTCAACATTTAATGTACTACAACAATTTAAAGATTATAACAACCCATCCCACAATCTCCTCATTACACTAAACAAAAACATGGGCGATCTCCCTGGTTCAGATAGTAAAATGTAAGATATCCACCCAGTTGTTTTAGGTTCGATTCCGGATTGTACCTGAAAAATAAAAAGGGTATAAAAATACTCTGATATCAAAGAGTTCGTCTGATAAGCATGAAAAATAAGTTAATCATTTTTACCGATTGTTGATATTTTTTTTATTATTCTGTCATAAATTCTCATTAACTTAATAAGTAGTAAAACTTTATTACGAGATTGTACCACATATGGTGTACTTTATCAATTCGAAGAAATGTAAAAATCTTAAGACATTGTAATTTGTTTTATCAAACACTGTTTATTCCACTTTATGGAACGGTATAACCCTACCGGTTTCAAGATTACCGCCTGATTATCAGGTGAGCACAAACAAGACTTGTTTGTGCTCCCTGATGATGAGGTTTAAACTTCGAAACCGGTAGGGTTATTCCGTTACAAAAAGTGGAATAAACAGTGTTTGATAAAATGAATTACTATGTCTTTAAACCTACACAATGTTAATGCCTTAACTATAAATGATATAAAAATAAAAAATAAATATATTTTTCCTTTCTTTACATATGGCTTTTTAGCATTGAATATCCCCCATTTTAATATTTTTCAACATGTTCCAAAAAAATTACATAAGTGCAAAAACTAATAATACGAGTAATTTACATATATATTGTAGTATACCATCACGCCATTTCTCTTCAGGGTAGGCAGAGTGGATAGCACGCCAGATTTTTCTTGTCACGACACGTATTTCGCCTCTTCTATATTCATACACCATTTTACAGGGAAGCATTAGTAATAGTATTCCTCTCATTATTATGTTATATTTAAAATTTTAATATTTTAATTTTTTTCTTTTTATTGGATGTAATCAGATAAAACCTGTTTCAAATGTAAAATAAATACATAATTATTATATTAATTTTTAATGAATTCGTTCTACATGGTCAAACGATCTTATAGTGCTCAAAATAAAATAATATTATACGTTTTTTTTATTATCATCGATCATTCGAAATAATCTTTTGAGACCTAACGATAAGGTCAAATAAAATTCTGCCCTTAAGGTCGTATGACATTTATACATTATTTCTGCTCTCGTGCATCGATGATTAAATGCTCATTCTATGGGAAATAATAACTCCGATTGGCTCGAAGCGCAGCCCACCATGGCACTGTTCGAAAACAATGGCACCATTGTTTCGAGATGTTGAAAGCAGAGACCTCAGCTGAAACTCTTCGTTTCTCGTCTACAAGCGCCGGCCACTTTCTTGTTGACCTTATTCTGCTCGTAAATGCTGTAGGTGTTGGTACCAGTCGTCGTATCAGGATAACTCTTTGACGTGGGCAAAAACTTTTCTTGGTTACAGACTGTGTGAGTGGGAGGACTTATTAGTATGGTTTTTCAGCACTAGAAAAAAGATTTTATTTATTTGTTTTACATGTGTTAAAATAATGAGAAAAATAAAATTATCAAAATCTAGATATAATAATGGAGGTGCATGGCCGCGTCGTAACGCACTGGACTTCCGTGCGAAAGGTCGTCGGCTCGAACCCTGCGCTTTGGTACTCCCCTCGAACGACACAGGCACTTTTTCCGCCTAGTGTTCGAGGGTATAAGGATACATGACTTCGGTCATATCTATTATTTAAAAAAGAAAAAAATAATGACGGAGTTGCCTTTCTGTGATTGCGGGGAAATCCAGAATATGGACCACATCGTACACAGCTGCCCACTGTATACGTTCTCTGGAGTCGTACATGAGATATACAACTTAACACCGGACGCTGTGGCCTGGTTGGAGAAGACATACTGTGTGTGAGGACCAACGTAGAAGAAGAATAACAACAGGAACAGTATTTGTCATGCTTCCATATTCAGTTCCACAGTTATAAATTTATCTATAAAGTTTATTAAAGAGTTCCACTGTATTTATCCATCGATATATGGAAATATTGATATCGAAAAATTAATTTAATAAAGTCACTCCGTATGTGAGTGATGGTGCTTTTAACAGATCAGTTCATGAATACGGCACCGAAAACAATCTTAATGTCGTAAATAATTGTTCTGTTCTATCAATAAAAAAAAGTGTGAATAATGGAAGATTGTGGTTGAAAATATGCTTTTCAATGTACACATTTGTACACCATTTATTCGTCTCTTATGAGCTTTTTCCACGTCCACGTTTCACTACCATACATCAAAGTTGGCACAAAAATACTATTGTGGACTATCATCAGATTTTGATACTTTCCGGTTCGAGTATATATATATAATATATGTTTTAGTGTCCCATGGACTTTATTTCCTATGGCTACACGCCGTTCGATATATCTCTTAACTTTCCATCATCTGAGAACATACTACCCAAATAACAGAACATAATACCCGAATAACAGATTGTATTATGTTATATAAATAATCTAAAGATGATTCAAAGTAAATGGGAGGAAATGCATAGGTTATGCGCAAATATTTCCGCGGATTCTGGTTTCTGCTGGGGACCGGTTCCAGGAAAACAGAGGAACGAATGTACATCGTATATAGTACTTTGATAATTGTCCTTTTATATCCAGCATGATATAACAAGAAATTGAAACCATTGACATGATGAAATCAGATTTAATTAACGCTTGACATCACGAATGTTTTGAAATAAGATATGTTCTCGCATTTTGAAATGTCATCTATTTTGAACTATTGAAAGTTTGTTTATTCGTTTTTGACAAGTATTCATTACTAATTACTCAGGATTTAATGCGTTGTTTTTGTATATTTTGAATATATTATTTTAAGTTTTTTTAATTTTTCTTTCTCAAGTTTCACACCGAAGGTCTATGATTTATTTAATCGTTAAAATATAATACATATTTTTTAGAATACTTCAAGTACAGTACCCGACGGTAAGTAATATACATCGGGTTTAAGAAAGAGACTCGGCTATAATCGGCTAATTTCGGTTTTGTAGAGCGTCGTCTCTGTCATTCATACACGTGTCCCGTCGCGACTTGTCAGTCGTTGTCAAGCGTTCTTGGGTGTATTCGTGCGACAGAGACGACGTTTTACAAAGCCGAAGTTAGTCGATTATGGCCGACAGTCTCTTTCTTAAACCCGATGTGTAATACTTGCCGCCGGGTACTTATACTGGGATTTTGTTTTTCAAGAATAATGTATAATTATATGTTTAACATTAGCGTTTTTTAATTGGGTAAACCTGGGGCAAACGGACACGCTTAACATAAAATGTAAAAAAGTACAGAAATACAAATCGCAAAAAAAAATTAAAAAAATATGCAGAATGATTAAAAAAACACTTGATTAAATAAATGAATGTATTTAAAAAAAAGGGACCTATATATGAAACAAATAAAAAACTAATAATCCAAGTAGTGTTCTCCTGCCCCTTTACGAAGGGGCATACGGACACCTAATCACTATCTTCAATATAACATCGTACACATCTGAAAACAGGGTATTTTCCATTTAAATCACATGAAATGTGATACCAGACATTACACTAAAGGCACTGAACCTAATTTTCCCCTTCTTAATAGACATCATTATAAGAACCACAATTCTCCGTTTTCTTCTGAGATTTAGCACTGCTTCTTTTTTCCTTTTTAAATTTTTTACTTTTTGGAGTAGCTTCTTAGCATTTAGCTCAGAAATAAATTTGTTGGTGGTCAATATTCTGAACTCAGCCCCTTTTCACCCTCTTCTTGAAGTTTTTGAAGCCGTTGACAGCATTACCAACAGTTGCCGCCTGATTCCATGCTTCTTGAAGTAGAGATCCAAATGTAGTTTTGGTTATTCCACTTGTTGGATAACGACTTAAATGTGCACTGCAACTTTCGTTGTATTGAATTTCAATGACCCAAAGAATGAAACATCAAAGGATTGTAATTGTTGTGCACTATGTGGCGGCAAGCAAAGAAGGTGCACATTATTTTCGAAAGCTTTTTCGTCGGGATCAGAACAATGGGATCCATGCCCATCCAATACCAATTTTGACCATTTTGACAGCCTTTACTGCCAGAGACATTGACTCTTCACTCCAGTTACATCGTTTAGATGTCCTTTCACGATTACGCACCATGATCTACAACAAGCGGGGAGTAATTAATTCAAAGCAAGCTATGTCGGTTTGCCCCTTTAAACACAGTGTCCGTTTGCCCCTACATAACATAGAATTTGTTTGTAAAAATATTCAACAGATGGTAATAGTAACATGGTTTTGCCTTCCCTAATATACTGCACTGACATTAGCTAAACACAATAGAAACATAATCTCAAAAAGAAAGCTTGCGGTTAAACAGAAATATTCATGTCATTATAACGAAAATATTGTTGTTATGTATTAGTCCTTACCAGTAAGTAGATAGTAGTCGCAAAGAATAATAAATATCTCAAAAGATTATTGAGATATTACCAGATTATTGTTTTTATGCGGAGCGCAACACTTTTGACGTTTAGAAAAATACTCACAATGGTGTCCAACATGTATAATAATGTTTGTCTTGAGTAAAACGTTAAGGGGGTGTCCGTTTGCCCCATGTCTGTTTGCCCCAGGTTTACCCTATATGTTATGAAACTATTTAGTTAATTTTTAACAAGACTACGGAATAAAATAATTAATCATTTTTAATGTATGGTATGTGAATCTAAAATTATTCATCACATCATAATAAAAAATATTTCTATACAGTTTTGTCTGGTTTTTATAGCTTTTAATTTTTTTAAATTCATACAAAATAATTATTTTATTTATTTATTTTATATAGCTTTAGAATATCGGATTAATATAATCATTATAAATATCATTCTTAAAGAGAAATATTGGCTATGTAAGAAAACAATTATAAAAATAATTATTTAGCCGAAATAACTAACTCCCATTATAGGAATGAATGTGAACTTAAGGCTGATATATTGAGTAAGGTGGAAAAGAACACTCAGATGGTTTGGGTATGTAGAACGAATAAATGAAGAAAAACTTGTAAAAATGCGTTCATTGGGTGAGGTGACAATGTATGAAAAAATAGGGAATAAAGTCATTAGGAATGAAAGTTAATTTATAGCTGACGTGTTGAGTAAGATGAATATAAGCACTCTGAGATGGTTTGGGTATATGGAACGAATAAATTAAAAAAGCCTAGCAAAATAAATATATATTACTAATGTAAGTGGAAGGTGTGTGAGAAGAAGACCAAGTAAATTATGATTGGATCAAGTGAATTATATTTTGAAAGAAGGAAATGTTAAAAGTTAAAGAAATCATAAGACTTGTATGAGAAGGTGTATGGATGTATAAGAGGCATAGAATGTGTATCGAGATATGAAAATTATTTCCTCTCTATATTAACCCTTAAACAGAAATGGCATAATGGAGTATATGTATACTATATACTCGTACAATGGACCAAATAAAACGCATTGCTTCAAACCCATCAATTAAAGCTGCCAAATTATTCACAATGAATGTATTAGGGGCTGTTATTTATTGCTTTTACATAAGAAAGAAAAACAAACGCCTTGTGTAATTAAATATAAATTAATATAATTTTCAAATAAAAAAGATTTAACTGAAGACTTATAAAAGCTGCGGCAACTAGGAAGATGTAATAATGGGCAGAGTTAGCAAACCAATTATCCCTTTTCAGCATCCAACAATGCCGCTCCGTTCGGTGATTATAAGTGCAGTCGGGTCGGGCCGGCGCTTCCACAAAAAACGATCCTGCAGATTCCATTAAATGGGATTTATTGAAATAAATTACATCCGAGCATTAAACTTCCGATTTGGAGGGAAACTGCTATTGTCTTCTGTGCTGCGGGATGGCTATTGTGTGTTTTTGATCTGTTAAATTCGCAACGAACATTTTTTATACATCAAGTATGTATAACGGTTACTACGGACGTAATGCTAGATTTTTTTTTAAGTGTATGGATAATTTTACCTCTTTGAATGCATATGCATACAACAGTATTTAAATAAATATAGGTTTATTGATAGCAACATAGTATGTACATAACACATTTAAATATACTTCAAGAACACATAAATTGCAGAGAATACATAAAAGACAGAATCTATCAAAATGTCTGGACTCATCTAATAACATCCCCTCAGCCAAGATACACCCCACCAATATAGGGCGAGCCCAGCCACGGGGACACCAGATGTTCACAACAGAGAAGCAGACTAGCGACATAATCAATAACTACTACATATTTTCAATCAATTTTATTTTCACATTGAATAGTTATTACCAATGTATTGAAAAATAATATTTTTACCAATAAATACAAATTTTCTCTAAACAATTTTTTTATTTTTATCAGGTTTGGTTCATGCGTTTTTTTATACTTTTATTGAACATTTATTTGAGTTATGTACCTCAATTTACGTGGGTTCGACATTATCAAACGTATCTTCCAATTTTGTACAAGTTTCTTGCCTCGTTTGCGCGATTTCGATATACGTGAATTTTCTTTGAACGTATCTACCGCGTAAATTGAGGGATGGGTGTATATATATTTTTTTCTGATATCGATCTCATATGTTATTTATTTTAAAAAATACCAGACTTTTTATATTAATGGTTGATAAAAGAAAGTCAAAGTTATCATTTAAATATAGATTAGTGAAAACATATGATATGGACATTTTGTGGAAGTTTGTATTAATGTATTACACTTTCATTGTATGCAGTATTACATGGCGTATTTACTACCCTATAGTTATCTCTTACAACCAACAAGAAAGATGATAATGAGGCCTAAGTAAGGGAAAACCAGACTTAAACTCTTTTAAAAATACATTGGACTCCAACGGGATCCGACCACACAATAATTGTTTTTGGGAAACAGGCGTTTTTCCATCTAAGCCACGGAGGTCATGAAGTATTACATTTTAAATTAATCAAAATAAAACTTAAATAAATCCAGACAGAGGAGTCATGAATACTGAAGACCACCATTTATATACAGGAGTATTGCAGACTCGAACAATAGTCTGACCTAGATGCGCAACCCGCACAATGGGAAGGCACAATGGTGGAGCAGCCGGCTACCGGGAAACACCGGATGATGCTGCTAAATAAATTGTTTAGTTATGACTTGCTTCTATTTCTGCTAATCAATATGTGCGACGTGACTTCTATTCATTCTTCCCCCATTCCCCCAAATCAAAAGACAAGTACAAAAAACATTTCGCTTTGATTCTGGGCTTTTTTTACTTTGTTCTTTGTCCTGGTTCTTTAGTATGTTATGACCTTATAATTTGTATTGACTGCCGTTAACTAGAGGTAGTGACGAATAAGATCGGCCTCTTTATTTGATTTTACATACACTCGTACTTCCACGTCATTTCCCTGTCGGTGTAGGCAGAGACGACATATCGCCAGACTTTCATATATAGACACACATCCTTTGCCTCTTCTACATCCATATACATTATCATACAGTTATTCCTTTCCTCTTGTTAAACAAATATTGTATTGTATTACACTTTCGTTGTATACAGTACAACCTGGCGGACTTATTTCCATATGGCGATATCTTCCAACCAACCAGAAATATGTTAAAGAGGCCTAAAATGAAAACTAGACTGGACTCCTTTTTTTAAATCTCGGTTCCAACGGGAATCGAACCCGCAACCTCCGGGCTGGGATACAAGTGTCTTACCAACTAGGTCACAGAAGGCGTCTATTGTTGACAGAGATTAGTCATTTATTTGTTTTTTTTTACTCAAATTTGAATGAATATATATTTTTTTGTAAACTCTATCATGGATTAAAATAGTTTAATCTATCCAAGATGAGCTGGTTAGTTAAAAGAAATTGCTATACAACCAATAGTCCGCCAGATGTACAATTTTTAACCATGTACACAAAATAATTAATATAAACGTTTGCCGAAGCAGGTTATTTTGAGACTCCTAAAATATCGAGTCGTTTAGGTTGCCGAGTTATACATGCGGAAAGTAAGTCAAAACGCGCGAATATAGATTGGTTCTGCAATAAATATGTCAGGACATCCTGTGCAAATCCCACTCAAAAAAATATGACAATGGTCGTCACGGGTAACTGATCTTGGACGATACGTTTTAATTTTCTTCAATTAATACCATCACTCGTCAATTATAAGATCTTGTATTATCTCATAAAATTTCATCGATATACAATATAAGTGCTTTCATCATAATATGAACTATTTTTTTTTCAGTATCATAAATCACTTAGAAATATTTTATAACTTTTGTACGTAGTACAACCAGGCTTATTGACACATGACAATTTCTTTTAATGCAAATCTAACCCAACATTTATTTTTTTCCTTTTGTATGACGAGAAAATATACAATTATAACATGCAACAATTTAAAGGCATGTCCTTTAATAATCATATATGAAAACATATCCTCCTTCCCCCATCATGTTTCATTTCTATAAAAATTATTTGCAACCCTCAGAATTCAATCTTAGCTAGTAACTATGCTGAAAAAAAATCCAAAACAGAACAGGAAACCACATCAAATACAAAAACCTCAACACAGCCATGTGCTTACTTATATTAGATCATAGGAATATTTGTATTCATTCTAACTGGTCAGTAAAATCTGAAAAAAAAAACAGTTAAGTATTTGGTATAAAAATAACCAAACATGAGTCATAATGTGAAAAAAATATAAAGTTTACTGTATTCTAGAATACGTCTCTTTTATTTGAATGAAAACAAGTGGATGATGTTTCTATTCTTGTCATTTTCTTCCAAAGTAAATATAAATTGCTAACATAAATGTGAAATTGCCCCAAACAAATTCCACATATACACAAAATAGCTAATTCAGATAGAAAACATACATATTTTAGACGGCTGGAAAATCTGCAGGGTGGGTATCAAGTCTGGACATATACACAAATATTTTTGCGGATTATTGAACAGTTCATAAGTTAGTTATATTACTAATATTTCTTTTTTAGAAAATTAGTGCCTTAGAAAATGAGTTTGAAGCAAAAAGTTGATTCCATCAACATGTATCTGATTAATTCAATGCACATCATTCCAATGGAGCTCCCATCTCTTTTGTCACCGTTAGAAAATTCAATTAAACATAAAGTGTATTAGACAAGCCCCGTTTTGGACGGCCAACCAACCATACCAGATTTAACGAAGGAACGAGTGTTAGCGAACATAATAGGTGACTCGAATGCGTCAACTCCTCGGGTATCCTTGAATTTGGCGGTTCTTCAGAGTACCTCAGAAATATGTTAAAGAATCATTGTACGAGTATACACAGCAATCCCTTGTGATGGCAACCACGTTGAAAATGTCCTGAATAAAAAATATACGTACTAACTTGTGTCCGGACTCTGTGCCCACACTGTATATAAAAACAATATATATTCTATGTCCTAAGAATCCGTGTTACCCGAAGTTATTTCAGAATTATTTATAGAGTTTATTTAACATAATAAGTAATATAAAAGATAGTTTATTTTTTTATTATATCTTCATGTTACGTAGACGATGAGCTCCGATGTCGGCAAGTTGCTGTACTTCCACCCGGAGGTCTTGACGTCGATTCCCGATGATACCGGAAAAACAAAATAAAAATGAAATACTCCAATGGTTCTTAAATCTGAAAGCTTGATTAATAGGGCCGTTGATGTAAGACATTGTTGTCTTATGACCACCCTATTAAATTTGTCAATTTTTTTGTGTCGTTAATAAAATAAGTATAAAAATTCAAATAAGTATTTAAAACTAAAGACCGTCTTTCAAACGAGAACAGTAATAATGTGGGAACTCATTTTTTTTTGTCGTAAATAAAATTTTTTAAAACTAAAGACCGTTTTATAAACGAGAAAAGTAATATATTCGAAGATTTTCACAGATGTTTTCGACTAGTTGAAAATGTTGATGTCGTATTTAATTGGCTTAAATGATAATTGACGTTTCGAAGATGTTACAACTTTCATCCTCAATATGATGTCGAGAAATATTTCCAAATATGGAATGTACGCAAAATGTACCATCTAGGCTCTATATTTTTGATTATTTAACACGGTATCACCCCGAATAACATTTTGATGTAGCAACGATGGTATCCCAATTCCCCCTGTATCCCGGTGATCCCACCATAGTTTTAATTTAGTTTTTCTTTAATCATCTATATCGGTTATTAAATTTTATAATTTTCAGTTTCAATTAAGAAAATCAGTGTGAAAGGAAAAGAAATGCAATAGATGGGTAAACAATTAATAAGACATGTGGCGAAATTCTGCTATTTAGGTATTACTTTCTTAGATGATAGAAGAGTTACGAGGGATATTAAACAGTGTGTAGCGATAGGAAAGAAAGTAAACGGGGCACTAAAAAAATTATACTCGAACCGGACAATATTAAAACAGTAAAGATGATAATGCACAACAGTATTTTTGTAACAACTTTGATGTATGAGAGTGGAACATGAACGTGAAAAATATTGAAAGGAGCCGCTGTAGAAATACGTACACTGTTGAGAATACATAAGGCGTCAATATACTCGTATAATAGAATACGAAAGGAAATGATTAGGGATAAACGTGAATTTAAGACTGATGTATTAAGTAAGAAAACTGAAATGGTTTGGGCACGTATTGTAGATCAAATGAACGAAGAAAAATCAACAAAAGAAATATACAGTGTAAATGTGAGAAGAAGGTGTATGGATGTAGAATAGGCGAGGAATATGTGGCGCGGTAGGAAAGTCTAGGGCTTAATCCTATCTGTCTATTTCAACAAGGAAACGACATGTATATATCATATGTATTAAGAAAATTATATTTTATTTTAAAATTGCGTATAATTTGAGGTAAGCAAGAATACTCGTATGTTGTTTATTTTGTTATAAATTCATTTTGTGAGATAACCATTTCTCATAACTCATTAGATACAATCATATCTTCACTTCATAGAAAGACTTGTTTATATTCCTAGTTAGTGTTGCTCAAATATCTTGTTTGTATTGAAATACGGTATTTGTGTTTAAATAAGCCAAATGGAAGTATATACGAAGGTTGTTATAGTAACAATGAATTTTCGCGAAGAAATAATTCGTGCAAACTAAAATAAGATTATTCCATGATTAAAATTAAATTGAAGAAGTTTTGTATCAATAAAATAAAGTGTTTTTTTAATAGAATATAACTCACAAAATTGGCAGTTTTTAACTTACTTCTTTCATATTTACTGAGATCTCCGATATATTTTTCCATACTGTTTTGAGCTGTAAAAGTAGGCCGATTGCAGAGTTGCTGAAGTATTGAATTTGTACTGTATTATTCTTTTACCATTAATGTCAAATTGTTGTGAGGTGCAGGCAGCTGACTAGAGACGGCCCCGTACCGTGTGATCAAATGGGGATATTGTTATTTTTTTTAATATTTTTGTTATTATTTTGACTCGTTTGAGAGAAACGATTAAAATAGCACTTATGTATTATTTTAATTATGTTGTTGTTTTGATGTGTCTTTTTATGATATTTAGTTTTGTTGAATTATTATGAATAGTTTTTTTTTCTTTTAAAATTATTTTGTAAATATCGTAAATAAAACACATCCTACTTTTAATAAAAAAAATGTTATGTACTTTGTTCCGTTGAGGAAAATAAAAATATAAAAAACTTTTCACGGATTACACGTGTTTCTATCTCTGGAATCTCTTCAGGGGGAAAGATCCAGGTGTCATGTTATGTTTCATCGGAAATAACATATACGAGTATAGTATATTGACCGAAATGAAGTTTTTCAATTGAAGTTGTTTTTTTGTGCTAATTACTTAGATTTGTCACATA
The DNA here is from genome assembly GCA_949825065.1 of Odontocerum albicorne. Taxonomy (NCBI): domain Eukaryota; kingdom Metazoa; phylum Arthropoda; class Insecta; order Trichoptera; family Odontoceridae; genus Odontocerum; species Odontocerum albicorne. Next base: position 36,373,544 of record OX463846.1, read on the forward strand.
AAAAATGAAAATATATCTAATGCTTAGTCATGTAATATGGAAGAAAATCTATATAAACGAATAAATTAAATGCCTCGACTGTTCTATTCACGACGGTACCAAAAAAAAACAAGATTCTACCAGCAACACTAACATGCACCAAGCACGTATCGATTATAGTTACCTCTCCACGTGCGGTGATGTTACCATCAAGTGCAATGACGAACCAAATATTCCGTGCCTCCTCCAATGGTTTTTAAGACGAATTATCTCCCAACCACGCCCTTCAATATATCCAAATTACTAATTCGGTTGTGTTGAAGTATACCATACGAAAGTAAAATGGCTTTCAAGGCGCATACAAGCAACGACTTTAGATGAAATATTTCACTATTTGTTTAAATATCAACAATGCAATTTTACAGAATTTCATTTTTACCTTATTACAAATTATTTAAAAAAATAGTTCGTGGATAGTTTTGGGGTTCAAAACCATTGCTTTCTTTCTCGATCCAAAAATTTAATATTTATTTATTCTTACAAATAACAATATTGAATGCATAGAAAACAACAATACCAATTAAAGTAAAAAGTTTTGAAAAAGAAAACTAAGCAAAAATTTAGCAAAAAAATATACATTTTCAAAAAAACGAGGGTGTTTTTTACAAATTTAAGTTAGACAACTCAATTTTTTTTAATCGAAATAGATTTTTTTTTAATGAATTTCTCCTTTGAAACTCTCCGGTGACGAGATATCAATACGCACTCATTACCCAATCCAGGCCATTTTACTAGTTCGAGATTGTAGTTAGTGTATGTGGCAAAAAAATCATATGTTTTAATTTCAAAGATCAGGATTATATCTGGTTATGTAGCAATTCTTCGGAACTTATTCGCTTTGGTAATAATTATTTCATGATGCATTTCAATCTGAGGGTGAAAGCTATGTACGAGTGCAAATATTAGATTAGAAACAAATACAATTTTCTCCTCATTAGGGACGGGCAGGAAATTCGGTGAAGTAATCACTCGGAAGTGATCGCTACAAATGTTCAAGGGGTGACTTCGGACAATTTATTGTACCAACCCCACCTCCGCACGTTCTGTAGTTCCAGATTAGTTTTATATTCAGTTTCCTCTGAAAACTGGTTTTAAAATTTAAAATGCTGAACAATTTCCATTTAGTTGGTTATGTTGTTTAAACGATAAACGAAACTATAATAAAATAGGTCGTTGTGGAGAATTAAATTAAAATACAAAATGTCTGTCCTTTGTGTGTGCCTTAACACATCCTCTAATTTATTTTGAAATGGTTTATAATTGTCACCGTGAAAATTATACATTTTTTTATCGATGATGCCAAATTCTTACATATCAGTAGTAACGGAAATAAATTGGTCAGATTAGAGGCCCTAGAAATTTCAAGTCAGTGCATCGGGGTGAACATATGGCAAACACATATATTCCTAGAATTTCGCCGCTGCTCGCTGAAGTTGTCTTCCGCCTTCCTCCACCCACAGTCCTCAACCCGGATGTTTACCGTTAGAAGTGTGTATGTCAGTACCAGTTCGAACAGAATTCAGTATTGTTTGTGCTCCCTGATGATGAGGGGAAAACCTTGAAACCGGTAGGGTTATACCTTTACATAAAGTGGAATAAACAGTGTTGGATAAAACAAATTACAATTAATTTACAAATATTGTGTTAAATATCATTGTTTAAGATCAAATTGGATTTTAAATTTGATCGATGTTGGTCTGTTTTAAAGTGTGAGAGATATGGGTAGCGTGTGCAGCTATGGGATACACTTGAATACAACCTTTTTTGTGAAATCTTTTTAAAATGTATGATTATATAAACGTTACACACATACACTATCTTCCACCTAAAGCCGGACGTGTTACTACTACATAAATCTTTTTTTAAACATAAATCTTTTTTTTAAATGTTAAAATTTTTATTTAATCAATAATTATTATTTAAGTTACATATGTATGTTATGGGAGTGAAACGTGGACGTAGAAAAAAAAACGAATACATGTGATGACAATGTATAACAAATGATGTACAAATTCTTGAACTAAGAATTCATGTGGTGACTATGTATAACAAATGCTATACAAATGCGTGAACTAAGAATACATGTGGTGGCAATGTAATACAAATGCTGTACAAATTCTTGAACTAAGAAGACATGTGGTGACGATGTATAACAAAATGCTTGAACTAGGAATACATTTGGTGACAATGTATAACAAAATGCACAATGAAGTGAATATGATGAATAACTTACGTTCACTAGTTAAAAACTTTGCGATGGTTTGGCAAACAAATATTCAGTGCAAATGTGAGTGGAATGCGTGGTTGACGAATCCCAAGGAAAGTATTATTGGATCAAGTGAAACATGTTTTAATAGAAAGAAATATAAAAAGAGGAAACTCCATATTAGGACTAGTGTCATAGTAGTTTTAATTGGAGTTTCCTGTTTTATGTCATAAGTACGAAAAGTCCCATGTTGTAGTACTCATCTATCCCGCTTGACCAATGCCTCATTTTAATGTTGTGCCACGTCACCCACTTTGCGTTTCCTGCATTTCCTTCTTTGATTTCTCATGGGAACCATTCAAAACTTTTATTTCAGGGAAAACACTCGCACTTTGGACTATATGGTATATCTATTCCAACTTTGTCAATGTATTCACTCTTAAGTTTAAAGTTCTAAATATTTTATCTTTACAACCATGGATTTAAAGCTGCATAGTTTATAGATAAGTCTAACTAAGCATAAAATATTATTTAAGTATACCGGCGACTTAAAAATTATTGCATCTCTTTTCAATGACGTATTGAATTTATCCATAACTTTTATTTTCTTGTCGTTTCTCAACTTGATTCCAATATTTTTTTCCATTGTTTTTTTTTTGTTTTAAGTGTGTTAAGTCTTTTATTTACTTTTACGTAAATAATGTTTTAATCATTCACCCAACAATTGGCACAAATTTGCGTAAGTTTTGCCTGGTTGGTTGAAATAAATTGCCGTATGGTCATAAACTCGCTTTTTTGTGTAATTTGCAATTAAATGTCTAAATAAATAATTGTTTATAAATCAAATATGGTTTTTCTTTTGGTTTTACGTCACTTTATAGAAATCCATAATTTATTATTTATTAAACACTTGTATGCATCTGGTGGATTTATTGCTTCAAAACAATTTCTCCCAATCAACCCTATTATTGGTATTAATGGTTGTCTTTTGCGTAGTATACGTTAAAAATATCTGAGAAAAATTTAAATATTAAATTAATCTTATGGAAAATAGGGGCATTGATGGAAATCGTATGGAAGTTAACGTCGTGGAATGTTTCGTAATTTATTTTCAAAAATCAATAAGAAAATATCACATCTGATTTGACGATTAAGGTTATTATTATCTATATAAATAAAATTGTAAATGTTCGTTAATTATAGATGGCTAATCTCCGGAAGTTCTCTACCGATCGCTTTGAAATTTTGACTAAAGTTGTTATTCGTCAACGGAAATGTTTTTTCATTTTTATTTATATATATATATATATATATATATATATATATATATATATATATATATATATATATATATATATATATATATATATATATATATATATATATATATATATATATATATATATATATATATATATATATATATATATATATTAGGTCCTTACATATGAAATTGGCGTTTTGCCGTACTGGCAACTTTGATCTCAAATATCTTCTCTTTGGTTAGGAATTCCAAATTAAAATTTATACAGCTATTTACTCAAGTATTTGTGTTTCGAAAATTATAATTAATTTGTTTTTTCCTCAATTGTCTTTTTTCTTTGCGTCACTCAGTTTACAAAATGGAAAACTTGAAATATCGCGTTATTTACGAGTACGAGTTCCACCGTGGCACCAGTGCTGCAGAAACGGCTCGAAGGATTAATGATGTGTATGGCGACGGTGCCGCAAAAGAAAACACAGTGCGTTTTTGGTTCCAACGTTTTCGTTCTGGAAATTTCGACCCTCAGAACAAGCCCCGTGGACGGCCGGAGACCAAAGTTGATAATGAAGAATTGAAGGCTATTGTGGAAGCGGATCCATCGCAAACCACGTCCGAGTTAGCTGCAGGCTGCGGTGTTAGTGATAAAACTGTTTTAATCCACTTGAAGCAAATTGGGAAGGTGAAAAAGCTTGAAAGGTGGGTACCTCACGAATTGAGTGAAGCAAATCAACAAACGCGCGTTGACTGCTGCGTTGCATTACTCAACCGGCACAATAATGAAGGGATTTTGAATCGAATCATTACCTGTGATGAAAAGTGGATCCTGTATGATAATTGGAAGCGCTCATCGCAATGGCTGAACCCTGCCGAACCAGCCAAACCATGCCCCAAGCGAAAATTAACTCCAAAAAAGTTACTTGTGAGCGTTTGGTGGACTAGTGCTGGTGTCGTTCACTACAGCTTTCTTAAATCTGGCCAGACGATTACGGCAGATGTCTATTGTCAGCAACTGCAAACCATGATGGAAAAGCTAGCTGCTAAACAACCGAGGCTGGTTAATCGCTCTAGGCCACTGCTGCTTCATGATAACGCTAGACCACACACTGCACAACAGACGGCTACCAAATTAGAAGAGCTTCAATTGGAATGTCTAAGACATCCACCGTACTCTCCGGACCTTGCCCCAACAGATTACTATTTTTTTCGAAATTTGGATAACTTCTTGCAAGGGAAAAAATTCAACTCCGATGGGGCAGTCCAAACCGACTTCAAAGATTTTATTGATTCCCGTCCGAATGGTTTTTTTAGTAAAGGGATCGATGAACTACCTATGAGATGGCAAAAGTGCATAGATAGCAATAGTACATACTTTGATTAAATAAATATATTATATTAAAAAAAATCAACTTTATGTTCCTCCCAAACAAAACGCCAATTTCATATGTAAGGACCTAATATATATATATATATATATATATATATATATATATATATATATATATATATATATATAAATCGGTGTATATAAAAAATTTTAGAAATCAGAAAACATTACCTAGGCGAACCTGTCGGGGACAAGGATATCAAATATTGAATATCAACTGTCAAAACATTTTGACAGTTGACCATATTGCATTTTCGAGGTTTAGTAATTAATATTTGATATTCAATGATTTAGTCTAAATACATAAAATATAAAATAATTTTATGTTTGATAATAAATATTTCCTGTTGAACAATAATTCTACGATAAATTTATTACAGACGAAAAATAGGTTAGAATCCAAGATACGTCAAAATAAAATTTGTGTAAATAAGGATAAGTTCCATTGTGTCATAGCAGCTTGAGAAAAACTTAATATGGCTGAGTCTAGACTTTATAGCGCAAGCGCAGGAAATATATTTGGCAGAACTAATACTAAATTTGTAAAAAATATCCAACTAAAATTTTATTTGTTTTGAAATATTTCGAGTATCGTTAAAATAAATATAATCGCTAAAACAAATATAGCTTATATGTATAAAAAGATCTAAAATAAATATAACTTACATGTATAAAAAGATCGAGGATCGCTAAAATAAATATAACTTATATGTATAAAAAAACAGATGCGTGATACTCTCGCGTGGTAGAAGTGAAACTTCTTAGCTCCTAGGAAAAGTTGATTTTATGCATTGCTTTTTTTCGATTTGTTAACGATTTTTTTTAGGATTAGGAAATGGTTCTGTGGAATTTAATTCAAGAAAGTCTCTTTTAATTCAATAAAAAAAACAATTTTTTTTTATTTTTTATAATAAACAATAATAAATAATAATTTTAATAATAATATAATACACTTAATAAAAGAAAATTTATATTTTTTTAATGTTAAATATATTAATATTTTTATATCATTATTAATTATTAAATGAATAATTTTAAAATAATTATTTAATTATTTTAATTATATTATTTAATAATGTATTATTAGAAATGTTATTTTATTATATATTTTTTTTTGTATAGCGCCATCTGCGCTAATTTATCCGTCATTTTCATTTCATAATGTGCGTTGTTAACATACCTACCTCTAAGATTATCTTTTTCACTTAGTTTTTTAACTTATTTTTTTATTTTTCTGTTCAATTAGCGATAAAATTTAATTGTGTTGATTGATTTTCGTTTAAATTCAAATCATATCGTGAATTGATATCTTGGAGTGACGCGATTATTTGCTTCACAGAGACAACGTGATGCTGGTATGTACATTTTTGACAAACGTCATATTTATTTTAAACGAACTGACAAATTTTTGCTTATTTGTAACAAGATGTATTAATTTGTCATCATTGTTGTTTTTTGTAATGTATTTACCTAAATAACTTGCTATTTATTAGAATCGATATTTATTGTTCATTAATGACGCGTCCAAACATGTCACATCCAAATTTAATTCGTGCGTAGTTTGCAATGTCTTTCCTTAACATTTAATTAATTCCAATAATCTCTCTCTCTTTGCTTAACATTTAATTAGTTCCAATTATCTCTGTATTTCCTTAACAATACTCCTATTGGACAAATATTTGACAAATGCGTGTCCAGCTGCAAAACGATCGATCAGCTGAGATATTCTCACATCAATTGCTGGAAATTGGGAACGGAAAGGTGCAGGTTGATATGACCCCAGGATGAATTTCACTGTCTCATAACTTAATGTTTCACAATTTTGAGGAAGCAGCAGAACGACGTGTAGCCAGACTTGAGGATGCACGGTTGCGAGCATGGCGATCGCGTTCTGCAGATTCAGAACTGGTTCGTTCTCAACAGAATGTACGCGACAGGCTGATAGTGGCTGAAATAGGTCATTAGGAATATCAAAAGTATCTTTTTTATATAGAATTTAATTTTATCTCTACGTTTATATTTCAAAATATATCAAATCGTATAAAGAAATGGAGATTTTTTGATTAGTTTGATATTCATTCGTTTGGATCAGACCAAGCTTCGCTCTGAAGAATACGTTCATTTGCGAGATACAGTTGTAAATGACGGTAATACAACTAACGTTTGAAGACTAACGATTTGGCCATCTTCATATACAGGCAGTCCACGTCATATGCATGAGTACGCTCAATATGCAATTGCATATGTTCGTCACTACGGGTGTCCAGACCTATTCACTACATTCACATGCAATTCAGCTTGGGACGATATACAACAGCTCATGGTAAAACATGAAGTGTTTCGGTCTGTGCGCTGCTGGATATACTCAGTGGAATAGCAAAAGAGAGGATGGCCACATGCACATATATAAAATCACTTCAAACGAAATCGACAATGTAATATGCGCTGAAATACCCGATGCCGACGTCGGTAAGGATTTGCATGAAGTTGTGACGAAATATATGATACATGGACCTTGCGGTACACTGAATCCAAATTCACCATGCATGATAGACGGAAAATGATCTAAGCGATATCCTCGAGCATTAGTATCCAACACGGTTACAGGAAACGATGGATATCCTTTATAAAGAAGAAGATGGCGGGAAATTAGCAACCATACAAATGTGAAATGGTGACATCGAAGTAGACAACCATTGGGTTATTGCATATTCGCTTTTGCTATCAAAAATATACAAAGCGCACATAAACGTGGAATACTGTAACCCCGTTAAATCGATCAAATACATTTGTAAGTACAATACGTGAATAAAGGCAGCTACATGGCAGTTTTTGGCGTGTAACCAGAATGCGGGATGGGAATGCGGTCATACATATCGATGAAATCGCACAGTATCAGGCTGGAAGATACATAAGCAGCAATGAAGCTGTATGGCGAAATCTTTCATTTCCCATATATGAACGAAGTCCAGCTGTTGTTTACTTAGCAGTACATCTAGAAAATGGACAACGCGTTTATTTCACAGCTGCAAATGTGCAACAAATAGCCCTGAATCCACCGGCTACAACGTTAAATGCTTTCTTCACGTTATGTCAAAATGACGCGTTTGCGAAAATACTGCTGTATCAGTGATTGTGACATCAAAAGAAGAATTGGTTGAAAAAGTATTTACCAATATTCAAATCAATTATAAGAATCACGATTGGCTGAGTGAACGAGCTATTGTTGCCGCCAAGAACAAAGACGTTTACGAACTTAACAATATTATTCAGTTCCTTTTTTAATGTTTCGCAATTTTATATGTTTTTGTTATAACTTTCTTTCTTCTTTTTCAGTGCAATCGATCTTTCATTTGAATTCAAATCATATCGTGAATTGACCTCTTGGAGTGATGCGATCATTTGCGAGTACGGCAATAAACGCGACAGACTGAGAGTGGCTGAAAGACATAAAAAATATTGTATACCCACAAGCATTGTGAAATTAAACATATTAGAAACGTGTGCTTTCTCTTTTCTTTATTTTCCATTTAACCAGACTGAGCCACAGCAACGCGTGGCCGGGTACAGCTAGTTATTTATAAATATAGTGGAGGAAACAAATTCCATGTTTCTTATTTTATTCCATTAATAATATGATATTTTATCAACTTGCTAAATGTTTATGTGTCTCTTTGGGGGTTATACAACGGCTGCCATTTTTCTATTTTACACAACTTTTTCAAAAAATATCGTTTCTTTAATTTGTTCTCATTTGGCGCAGAATGACACTGATCTCTCTTTTGAGGGTTTTCTTATAGTCATTTTTTCCTGCTTTACCCATTGCTCCAATTAGAGTAATCCCTTTCCCTGTCAACCTTTCTTGCTGTCATTACATTATTAAAACATGTTAGTTCTTATCCCATCGATTTTGGCTCAGTATACTTTAATAACTGTTCGCCGAAACCAAAATGTACTTCATGAGATCTTTGTAAATATTCCGTAGGTAACCATGATTTTGTTTAAGTATTCCATAGGTAACCATGATTTAACTTATTTTACTATGATAGTCCACAGCAGTATTTTAGTACCATATTTTATGTACGGGAGTAAAACGTGAGAGTAGAAATAAACTAAAAAGAATTGAATAAAAACTGTAGAAAGCGTACATTAGAAGTATACATCGGGATGACAATGTATGCCAGAAAATAGAATGATTAAGATAATTTAATAAGGAAATTTGCGCTCGACATACATATATGAGTATATACACCATCACGCCGTTTCCCTGCTGTAGGAGGCAGAGAGGACACAGTGCCAAACTTTCCTACCCCGACACACATATTCGCCTCTTCCACTTCTTTACAGCTCCTATTATTTTCTCTTACTTCATGATTTTGGTTCTTTCTTTATATCATTCACTTGATCCATCTACACTTTCCTTGGTCTTACTCGACCATTTACATTTATACTGCATATAATTTTTGTTAGTTTCTTCATTTATGCGTTCCCCGTACTTACCCAAACTATCTTGTGTTTTTCTTATCTTACGAGTGTTTTTCTTATCTTACGCAATAAATCAGCCTTAAAATTGCTCTTTCAACGACGCTATATAATCCTTTTTATTAATAACTTTATATATATATTTTTTTGCTTTTATTGATTCCCTCCATTAATCGCCTTCTTTTATTATATTATTATACCAGTCAGAATTGTGTTATAGAGGTCTTAAGGGAATACCAATCAGAGCCCCATTTTTAAAGATATAGTTACCAACGGGAACTGAATACGCAACCCTCAGGTCTGACGACAGGCATATTAAGAACTAAACTACGGAGGTCATTCAACATGTCACATAAAATACTAATCACCGTGTATTTAGCTCATTTGATCAACCCTTTATGAAACCGTGCTTCACAGACTGAATGTATTGCCTTTTCAATTGAGAGAAGATTGACTATTACTGATATGTTATTGGATTTAGCCCATTTCACCTCTCTGTTACCTCATCTCATCTCCAGCTTCTCTGTTATGAATGTATCTTTCATACCCATGAGAAGTACACATTTCTCCCACATCTACTCCTGGGGCAATTTCTTCTCGTTTTACGCATCATAGATGCCCCTTTTTATTGCTCACCCCCGGGCTGATAGCCCCTTAATTCTTATAAATTTATTTAACTTAAATTTTTTTGATGGCCAATTTATGATGTATTAAAAAAATAAATGTGTGTTGGGTTTTTCGATATATACTAAAATTATTATAATTTTCCATTCATATTTATTTAAATTATAATCAGCTTAGTGTATATTTCGATATATGATATACTAAAATTATTATATAATAATTTTCCATTCATGTATACTATTTAAATTATAATCAGCTTTGTATATATTTCCATATATACTTAAATGATTATAATTTTCCATTCATGTATACTATTTAAAATTTGTTTATTAGCTTTGTATTTGTTTGGCCGCGGTGCCATGACAATTACGTTTATTAATATTTTTATGACGTCAAAATTCTCATATCATTATTAATTTTGTAACTAGTTTTAATGATCGATAAAAGGCAGTACATTTTAATGTGTAAATAAACATTCCGACAGATTGTTTTTGATTTCACTTATGCCCAGCTTTTAGGTGTTTTAATAAAAAAATTCAACGTATTGTTTAATAAATGTTATCGAATCTCGTTGGATTGTTAAAAAAAATTGTTGTACATTTCATACATGTTTAATCTAATTACACCAAATAAAAAATATAGTATAGTATTTTTTTATAAATAAAATTCTAAAAATAAAAACAATAGGAATAATTATTAATAATGAATTCTTCCCTGTGTATTGGCTCAGTCAAACATATATATTTTATTAAAGAGATTAATATTCAATGTATCCACTGAGATATGAAAGATATCAATATTGGGTATATTCGCTCAACAAGTTCATTCCTTGTGCGAGTGGTAACGCTCTTAATAGCTTAATACGTGAAGGATGAAGTAAATAAAAAATCGACCCGAGTGGTTTCAAAAGTACTAGAAGTGTGAGAAAACCTAGAAAAACCTACCACAACCAAATTGATCAAAATTCGAAAGAGGAAAATATGGAAAAGTATTTGTAATAGAAAAGTATACATGAAAATATTGACCTGCTAGAAGCCAAAGATATGTGATATTATGGAATCAAGAAAATACCTATTATCTCTGTCTACCTCAATAGGGAAATGGCGGGAAAGTGGTGATGATGATTTAATTTTTTATTAATTTTTTCCATATGACATGTGCCTTATAAAAGTACGCAAACTCTAGTACAAATATTTAATAAAGTATAGTAAAAAAACATGCGATTTGACAGCAGAAAAACCGAATCAGTGCCATAAGATTAATAATGAATAAATAAAAGAAGAAATAATGAAAAGTCTGTGTAATAAGATATAGTGCATGACGATGTGTATGGACTTGGTGGAAGCAGTAAATATGTGCTGAGATATTTTATACATGTCTTCCCATAACATGGAGTGATAGTGATTATAACGATAAACTCTAAATTTACTATGACTATATCCTTATTTTTTCAAAAATGTGAGTCACATAAATCATTCCTTTTTCAAATATTATTTATTTCAAACTAGATCTCCAAATGGCAAAGAGCTCGTTCATATAAAATCAGATCACGAAGAGGTCATGCATAATTTAACACACCTCTCAAAAAGCCTTCGTCAGAGGACATTACTCATAATTCCGTCTCCATTTATCATGATTCCTGTGCTGACGAAAGTTCCACGACGACACTCCTGTCTCCATAAATAATCCAGCATTTAATTAATGAGGCATTAAAGTACGGTTATCATGGAAATTCTCTCTCTAGTTGTCTCCCTCTCGCTGCACTAGCAAAACGCAAAACTTTTTAACGGCTGCAAAATCGCAGGATTTTGTAGTGAGACTGGTCCTTTGTGACAACTGTGAATTTGTTGCACTGTGCACTCGGGTTAACAGTGTTTTTTTAGCAAAAAACTTTTTTCAACTTGACAAACATACAATAAATGTTGTATTTGTAGTTTCACAGTTTAAAAATACGTTGTTTTACAAAATTGCATACATGTGATGACTTATGTGGCCTAGTTGGTAAAATATCAATTTTCTGACCCGAGGGTTTCGGATACGGCACTTATTTTTTATTGAAAAGGATTACAGTCTAGTTTTCACTTCAAGGCTTTTTAGACATCTTTCTAATTGGTAATACGAGATAAGCACATAGCAATAAGCCCACCAGATTATATTGTTTACAACAGGGCTACTCAACCCTACATTTTATACACGAGCTACTTTTTTTGAAGAATGACGTCGAAATCTACTAGTACTTTGATCTATCAGTCGGTAAGGTAAATAAATATCCTTATATTTCACATTTAAAACATAACTAATTTAACTTTTTCAGTTCGTCGTATTTCTTATTAGAATCATCTTAAATAATATTTATAGTACTTATATGCAATGAAAAAAAAAAGATCTTAAAAGTATGCCGCTATCTATTGGTAGATCGCGATCGACTGGTTGGGTACCCCTGGTTTACACATGTCACGAAAGAGTAATGCCATATAATACAATACATATATGTTTCACTGCACATTCATTATATACGTACATCATTTTCAAAGGTTTATGTTAAGATGATGGAATATATGGTTGTATTAAGTCATACCTGGCCAACCCAAATTGCCCCGCGGGCTGCATTGACGACCTAAAATTTTCCAAGGGCCGCACATAAATAAGAATAATTGCAAATTTTGTTTCCAATATTTTTTTTCGATATCTGGCCTTACAACGAAATTTGTACTTATTTTTTTTTTTATGATTGATTTGTATGCAGAGAATTCCACTTATCCTTACATCGGTTCGTCTTAGAACTGCGATCTAGTGGCGTCAAATTATAGTTTTGTTGCATTTGATTTTTTTTTGTGAAAATACTGGCTTTTTTCTGGGCTTTTTGAACTCCAGGCCTTAGGCCACTTTATAAGGGGAAAAAAATCTGCGCTGCGAATAATTTTCTTTCTCCCGTGATGTCGGACCTTAAGTCCGTCGTCACTATTATTCTTTTCACACTCAAGAGTCCCTTTGGGCTGTTCCTTCTTCGTCACTTCGTGACGTCGCGCTGATAAAGAAATAAAGAAGATTTAGATCTTCTAGTATAGATCGCGCTGGATGGGGATTTATTTTGTCCCCCATAACAACTTGGGTGGGGGTGGCATCGAACTATTATCTCCCACTTGCAATAAATCTAATTTATCGTTTGAAAACGTTTTGCACTTCTCATGTTTTTATTTTCCGCCTCCGTTGCACAAATCAAATTTGATATATTTTTTCGTATGCTGTTATATTTATAAAGAATTGAGAGATTTGTTATTTATGTGATATTCTGAAATTATTCTGAGAGCCGTACATAACTCAATGTGCCGCAGGTGTATCGAGATATTGCGATGACAGTTAGATTTGAAGATACGATACATACGGCTATGATACCAAATAATCGAATGGGGAAAGATACATAATAAAAATTTATGACAAGCTATATTTCTAGATTGTTGGTAACTTTCCTCACGTTTTGCACTAGTAGTATTTTTTTACGTTTTAAAGTTTATGAATAAAAAAATACCTGGAGTTTATCATCATAATCGACTGAACAACCCCGGGTTGAGTCCTAGAAGAATATCCTCCACATTATCTTACCTAGTGGCATCCTTCTGCTAGATATTTCGACTCGTTTGGTAACATCACCTTGACCATGCAGTAGACTTGGCTGGTATGGTTTTCCAAGAACGAGCTAACTTGTTCAGGCATTCAACTTCTGGAACAAAGTGTTATATTTATGTACTACATTGCTATCAATAAACTCATTATTTATTTATTTTCAAATTAGAGAGAAATACTTTCCTTGTTTACCAAAGTATTGTATATTCAATATGCTTCATATTGGGTATACAAAATATTGTATATTCAATATGTTTCTTTATAGAATCATAAAATGAATATATTTTTTCATAAAATCTCACCATGAATTCGAAATGAAACGACTTTGGTTTCTTTCCTAGTATATTAATGTATCGATCCGTGTTCTATTCTTCCATTTGGGAAGTATTTTCTAAATCGACGGCCAAGTGGATAGAGATATTGAACGACGAATAGCAATAAAAAACAAAGTCAACGGGGTAATAAAATACATAATCTATGATCTCAAATACATACTATATACGAGTATGTTATATGGTCTCTTCAATGGTTATTTCGATTATAATGATAATTTAAATATAATTATTTATTAGTATTCATTTTCAATTAAGAAGCTTTCAACAATTTTAATAGCGTTCAATTAACAAAGATTTATATTATCGATCAAAGAAATAAAAAATAACAGCCTTTTAACATTCTTGAAGACATTTTCATTTCCCACAATTTCCGATATAATTTTCCAATCTTTATCATCTACTTAACAATTTATATAAATTCGGCCGAAATAATTATTCTTGGTTGGAATTTGCTTACAATCCTTTACTTGAAGAGATACCTTCCTGCCTAATAATGGGGTTATAATCCATATCCTTCAATTTTAATGAACAGTAATCCTGCACTCAATCAAGAATCGACTTAATTTCCATTGCGTAATACTTTTAACTCTTCTTGGTGATTATCCTTTTCCATCTGGTGTATTTAATTTATCTGACTTTGTTTTGCTGATGCTGCATGAAAGTCTTTTGTTAGCTTATTTAAAGCTTGAGGGGATGTCCAGTAATTATTGCCAGTATTTAAATTAAATAAATTCTTTCACTGAACATTGAAATTTATTTTTATCATGGTTTGGGAAGAGACGAAATATGTATTTCAAGATAGGAAGATATAGCGCTCTTTCCTCTCTACTTACCCCGACAAGAAAATGGCATGATATGTATATATGAAAAAAGAAGTAAAGTAAGCAAAACTAACGTACATATTTCATTATAGGTATAGTTTTATATATTTATCTGAATTCAAACAACATAGAAGTAAATACACTTTTTATCTTGCATATTTGACAAATTGTACTTTTTTTCATTCCTGTGGCCCTTCAAGATATCCGAACAAGTGATACTGTTATATCCCATAGCGTTTTCGGAAGACATCTTCAACTCCGTGAATTGAGCTTTCGGGATAAAAATCACTGGAGAAAGCTCGGAACTCCCGTTTGGTCATCGCAAATGTTCGCAATATTAACGTAAAAATACAACGACACCTTCACCGTTCTATGGCATGTAAATATTTTTCTTCCTAGTACCGTCTGGAATCGAACCCAAAATCCCCGAGTGGAAATCAAGCGTTTTACCATCTAGATAACGGAGTTCGTCAAAAAGATATACTTATTTAATGTTTAAGGTGCTTGACATAAGCTAAAAACTGTACTAAGATGATTTTATATAGCAATTATCAAGCTGGTATATTTTCTAGTTAAATAGAAGAGCCTAGTTCGAAAGAAGAACCTAGTTAGGTAGAAGAAAATGAATTATTTGAGATTGTCAGCTCGTATTTCAATAGTGTCCGGAACTATCTCAACTTGGCATGTTACACGTATCTTTTAGGCACATCTTGCAAAATATTTTCATCCGTAGTGAAGTGGTTGCAACTGATTACACTAGTTAACAAGGTTTTTGTAACCAGGGTGAAAACGGCCAATTTAGGTAAATTTTTGTGTGCTGATAACGAATATAAACTTGAAAATGTTCCATCATGTACATTTTAAGAGAAAAACCTGAAATTAGTTTTTGACTGAAACTGAAACATTTGAAAGATGAAAAGTTAAAAAAAAATAAGTGTTGAAGAACTAGAAGCTTGGAAAGCCTTTGGAAGAGTTATTAGTTGTAGGTTTCCTAGGTAATTATAAAACTAACAATTACGAAAACTCTTGCAGTTGTACAAGAACTCTTGCAGTTACCAGAATCTAGAATGTCGAATGTCACTAAAAATGCACTTCCCGCTTTTTATTCTGCTTTTAGTCTGTGTCTAAATTTAGTATTTTAGGAATTTATTTATTTTCATTGTAATTATGATTTTTGAAATGCGCAAAAACGTACTTATTTTATTAAAACACTCCCCTTTTATTTTACAAAAATGTTATGTGTAACAAACTTTTCACTGCGATTTTAGTAATCAGCAGGGTCGATTTAATAAGAATCAGCTAATTTAATCTCTGTTACAGACAAAAAGTTAAAAAAATTTAACTAGTGTTATTTTTACAACTCTAGCATAACAAGATTCCATATATTATTTATTATTAAGGGCGCTGTGTAGGTTTAAATACATTGTAACTTGTTAAGTCAAACAAGTCTTGTTTGTGCTCCGTGATGATGAGGGGAAAACATTAAAACCGGTAGGGTTATACCGTTATATTAAATAGAATAAACATTGTTTACCAAACAAGTTACAAGATTGCATATATTAGGTAATCAATATTAAGTATTGTATGGATTTGTTGTTTTTGCCGTGATGAAATGTTTAAATTTTATAAGTTTACTTTGTTGTGTTGTTCGTCTTATATTGCATGCTTGATTACCTGTGATGTTAAAATTTACTTATTATTTTTTTTAACTGTCAAATGACCTTTTTGTATCAAAAAAGTCATTTGACCGTTGAAATGAAATTTAAGAAGAATATTATTTGGTTTGAGCTTTTTAGGCCACAACATACGAGCTTTCGCTTTTATTAATAACCACAAATATAACCAATTTTCTTCTCTTCTTTGAAGTAATCAATCATTATCCTTCTTCTTTGTTCCTTTCCTGCCGTTTTGACGTGCTGCGAATTCTCATCTCCCGGGTAGCTTTTTATTCAGGTCATAATAATAATTATACATCTTTTTAACAAATGTTGAAATTCCGGATATTTTGTTTAAGGAAAGTTCAGAAGCTCTTTTAGGGTTAAACCTCGGGTCATCCCGTTAAGGTTTTATAAATTATTAATTGTGGTATGAATTTTCGAATAAATATGAATAATTAACATGTTTTGAGATTATAAACGAGAAAATAAAGCAAAATATAAAGTTACTGTCATCATTTTCACACGTTGATTCATTTTTCTCGGAATATTTATTTTGATTTATAAATTAATTTTGTATTTATATTGTAGAACTCCATTTTATAACAGAATGATTTGATACTTAAATGAAAATCAAAATCTTCACAATAACTTAAATTACAGTGACATACCTATTTCACTGTACAAAAGCATTGTCATTGACAATGATTTTGTAAAGCAAAACAGATATGTATCTTGAAATTAAGTTATCGTGTAGATATTTTTCATATATACTCGTAAGTGTCAAATCATTCTGTTATTTATTTTGACGTTTTCAATTCTGATTTTATAATAAAAGAGTTGGGTTGTGTACGAGAAAGTGTATGGATGTGTACGAAGCGAAGGAAGTGTGTCGAGATAGGAAAATCTAGCGCTCTGTATTTTCTGTCTACCCCGACAGGGAAATGAGGTAATGAAATCTATGTATGTATTTTATTGTTTTATTACTTACCACGACCAAACAATTAATTTGGTAGTTTTTTTTTAAACTTTTATTTATTAGTGTGGTATCCCTCAACATATCCGAATTCATGATGTGGACATTTTAAAAATCATAGCCAGGAGACAAAACTGTATGTAGCTTTAGTTATCGAATAAGAATCTCTTGAACAAACAAGTAAACCACAGTTCGCCATCGCACGTGTTGGAAATACTACCAAACGCGGATAGGCAAAAATACTTGCACACGTACGAGCATTGTTACCAGACGTGCTCGTTAACCACAGTGATACTCTTTATTTTTTGTTGTACTAACGTGGGTTGAATTTGCAAGTTAATGGAGGTTTCGCGTTTACCAACTACTTTATGGAAGTCGTTTCTTTCAGTAAAGAGAGCACATTAAGTTATTGATGTTAAAGTATCATAAAATATTTTTTTCATAAAATAATGAAGAGAGCACATTAATTAAGTTATTGGTCATCCCTTCAGTGACGAAGAGTTTTTCATGTTTCCAATTTTCCTTCTTCCCGATATCCCGATCTCTAGCTGCATATGAAATTTTCGCAGATTCGTACCTACTATTACTGAAAGATTCAATATAAATATATACTCGTATGTCGAGTGTAAGGATACGAAGGATGTAACTGCGGTTATTAGATTAAAAACTTCTCGGCATTTACATATGTTTAGAAAAACACATTTGGTAAGAAAACCGCAGACAACTTACCAAGGAAGATGATCAACAAAGAAATATTTGTAAATCTTCCAATATGTGATAGTAAACATTTCGAGTGTAGTGTAACTCGTATATGTGTCGTGTTCATATATGTATAATCATAAATTTTCATAAGATCTCCCAATAAGGGTTATTTTCACGCCACTCATATATAACTTCACTTAGAGGTAGACTATTTTACCCTCAAGACTAAAAACGGCAAAGCTTTATCACAATTCCCCGCACTGTTAGATCGATTCGGAATAATCAATATATTCTATGAAGACGAAATCGACAAATGGACCTTAAGTTCTATCCCTTTCAAGATCTCTTAAAAGGGGTTATGTTCAAGTGATTTCTAAAGCTAAAAACAAGATAAATTAATATTATTATTTCTTAATTAGCAATTTCGTTTAACTACATGTGCATGTATTAAACTTCCTAAAGCTATAATGCAATTCCTTACAACAGAAATCTCCTGCAGCTGGTAGGACGTTTAATTAAATGGTGCTCCATGCCCCATACTACACACGCGACGCTCCTTACGACATATGCTACACGGGATTCTCTGCTTCAAATGTTATACTTTTACTTGCTATGTTAAGGTGCAGCATGTAAGGTGACCATGGGTTTTTTCGTAAGTCGATCTTAGATAAAACTGTAATTTATTGGAATGTGGTCAATAAATACAAATAAGAAAGATCTTCCGATATTTATTTACATTTTTTTCATTATAGAAATGCTTTCATAAAACAATAACTGTCTTCTGACTTGGGGGTTGCGGGATCATTTACTGTTGGTACCCATAAAACAATAACTGTCTTCTGACTTGGGGGTTGCGGGATCATTTACTGTTGGTACCCATAAAACAATAACTGTCTTCTGACTTGGGGGTTGCGGGATCATTTCCTGTTGGTACCCATAAAACAATAACTGTCTTCTGACTTGGGGGTTGCGGGATCATTTACTGTTGGTACCCATAAAACAATAACTGTCTTCTGACTTGGGGGTTGCGGGATCATTTACTGTTGGTACCCATTTTTTTTTTAAACGGGTATTAATCTAGTTTTTACTTCAGGCTTTTTTTTTACATCTTTTTTTTTTAACCTGGCGAGTTTATTGCCATGTGGCAATTTCTTCCAACCAACCAGAAAGATATTTTTTTTATAGGCCCTAAGTGTTAACCAGATTTTGTGGTTGATTGGAAAATATTGTCACGTGGTAATGAACTTGACAGTATTTTTATTTTTTTATCGTATTATAAAACTTCTCTTGTACTCGTATAAATGTTAATCTGGCTCTTGTTGCCGTTTTGTAATTTCTTCAAAACCAATCAGAAATACGTTAGTTGTCTTTCCTTGAAAACCAAGCTGGAACTTTTTTTGGTACCCTGAACAATTGAATCCGATACCTCTCAGGCATTCTAAAAACTAAATAAATAATAAATAAATAAATAATAGGTTTATTGATAGCAACATAGTATGTACAGATTATATTTAAATAACACTTCTAAAACACATAAATTGCAGATAATACATTAAATACAGAAGCTATCAAAAGGTCTGGGCTCATCTAATAGCATCCCCTCGGCCAAGATACACCTCACCAATATAGGGCGAACCCAGCCACGGGGACACCAGATGTTTTTCAGCCCACACCCTAGATCATGGTAGTCGTTTTATAAAGATCTTCTATATTAAAAATCAGATCTAAAATACTCATATAGTCTGAGGATTAAACCATGCAAGATGTTGAGTTTTTTTTAGTCAGTATATTCTTCATATCGAATTACATCCGATAACCGAAAAATATCAAAATTGGCACATTTTTGGCAATCCCCTCCCCCTCATGTGTTAGACGTAGGCGAATTTTGTTCCCTATCCATGTGTGGTAGTATATCCAATAAATGCGATTACGAACTGTTAATTACTTGCATACACCAAGGGTTCTTGACTAGAAGGCTCGAATACTGCACCGAAAGCAATATTGTCTCCTAACCACGCTATTCAACGTGTACGCATCATCATCAATTCGGGTATATGGAGATGTTCTATACGAATGAATGAAACTTAAAATAACACATCTATTTAGTTTTTTTAATTATAATATGATAAGATTCCCTCATGTTGCCGAACGTATGCCTATCATATTATATTTTTAATAGCGATTTTATATATACTTGAATACAGCAGGGAAGCTGTGTTCAAGAGGATTACACAAGATACGGAGGACTAATTAGTTTCTCCCGCGGTACGAGATAGTCAATTATGTCACTCTGTCGTCTTTGCCTGTCCCAGCAGGGAAACGGCATGGTGTTATATATGTTTGTATTTTACAATATTGAATCTCGAAATTAAAGTATATTTGCAGTAAATGCATTTTGCAATTAGTTTTCAAATTAATTGAAAAGTAGTATTTAAGTTTGGAGATTCTGTGAGATTTCAGCAATTTAGGATGGCCATCTTATATATTTATTAATTAACAAAATAAACTACACTTAAATGTTGTAAAATTGAACAAAAAAAAACAAACGATACCGTATCTTCCAAAAAATACAAAACCAGGATACATACTCGTACAGCTTTCGAAATAAGATGCATAAATATACCGATGCAAAGTTCAACACGGAAAGTTAAAAATAATTCAATTTAATTAACAAAACAAAGCTTTTTAAATATAAAATAAAGCTTAAAAACGTATCTCTCAAAGGGATATTATGAGACAAATCACAAAAAAAAATTACCAGTGCCCCAGTCGAGACCTTGGATTGAGGATACGCTGGAGAAAGACCCTCCTAAGCTCTACATATTTATTAAAAATATCCGCTAAACAAGGCATGGAGTTACCCAATTGTTGCATTATTAAAAATAATGTCTAATGTTATGACATTAACTAAGTAACACTGTAGATACATTTAACCAAATGAGTGACATTGTGGATATATTCTTCGTACCGCCTAGCAATATTCGATGAATTTTAACTGATATTCTTCCTTACGAATAACCTAACTAATAGCATACGCTCTTTGTGTAACAGGAGAAATCCGTGCAAAGTGGTAAAAAACTATATTTAGGACTATCACACGCTGATAGTCCCATGCTCGAAATCACCATCAAATACATAAATAATAATTTTCTTGTTGACAGTTTAGTCAATAGTTAGTGAGCTGAGAAACAAATCATGACGCATCGTCTGTCCTGTCCCGGTTGCCAAAATACCTATTTTTTTCTTTGATCTTAGTGAGGTCACTTCAAAAGACATGGGTATGGTCAAATTCTAGATTAAATGGATCTAACTGGAAATACCAAGAGGCAATCACTGCTTCAGCGGAAGACTGTGATCGTCAAGACGCTGAAATATCTAAGTCCAGCCGGACAGTTCAAGATTGTATGTAATATTGACAATACTTCCATATATTGGCGAGTTCTTACAATCAACCAATTTAGTTTTTACTCTATTATGTACAATAATATTACCAATTTTTTTTAATATGATGATTTAAGGCATAGATATAGTGATAACATTTGGTTGGTTGGCATTTCGAATGGATTATGATATATATTAAAAAATGATAATGTTTTAATACTGTTTGTTCCATTCCAATCGTATCAACACCATCTCTTTATCGTATCAGCCCCAAAATATGCAAGTGATTGGGGATTCCTTTCAGCAGGTCGTCTTCCGATTAGCTAATGGGACACGGGGGACAAGTCATCAAGTGTGGCATTGATTGCCACCACAAATGCATAGTGGTTGATCCTCCACCTGAGGAGATTTTTTAAAATCTACCTACATGGGTACGTATGTGGGCGACTTAAAGATCTCTATACAGTCCATGGTAGGTGGTATTCCACTGACAGGTAATCCAACGGTTGCATTCATGTCTACAAAATTTCAGTTCTAGCTCTCTAAGACTCCACACGGTCACTATCCGGACAGTCTTTGAGCGGGTTGTGGGCGGGTGGTCATAAAACTCGTACAAGACTAAATCTTGACTTTGTTGGCATTTGTCCATCTATGAGGTGTTTGACATTATTGTGTTGTTTGTGTTTCTCACTCCTACATTCAATATTGCGACGAATTTCTATAGGAGACTGATATTTTTATATAGTTATATAATACACGTTAGAAATGTTTAAAAATGTTTGTTTGTTTTATTATCTGTTTGTGTTATTTTATTAATCTTGAGTTGTGTCGCAAAAGTAAAACTTATACTCTACTGTGGGTCACAGCTCGAAAAAGTTAAGAAACACTGCTGTAAAGGATACGATTTGGCTCTTGTTAAAAGTTTCTTTAAAGGCCTTAAAAAAGAAATAAACAATACATTTTATGACACTTTTTTTTTATGAAATTTACAGAACCTTGTTTGAAACATCGTCTGTAAAGTTTAGTATAACGAGTTATCAATTGTATCAGTTTCTTTAACAGATTCCAGAACTTTGAGAAAAAAACATTTTTTAATAGCCGAGAAAACTTTACACGACGGAATATTTTACATTTATAAAAAATAATGAGAAAATATATCTTGAATATTCTTTTTTTAACTACAAAGTATCCGAAAATTGGTTCCGAGATCTTATTGCACACGCTTCATCTTACAATATGAAGATATCTAAAGATGGAATATAAAAGTCTTACTTACCAAAGACAGATAGATTTATGAGTCTTCACTCTGCGGCAACTGGAATATTCTTGGTACATTTCTTCCATAAGATTCCACGTCCAAGTTCCTGGAACCAGCTATCCAGCGTTCTGCTCTAATTAGCGCAACTGTCTGGTAGAATTTAACCCATCTGCATCTGAAAATAAATCATTAACTTGAAAGTATTTTTTAACTTTCCTTTATAAATATTTTGCTTGCCGTTCATTTAGTTAATTAATTAATTGGTAGCATATTTTGAATTAGATATATGAATGGTTGAAGTAAAATAGGCACTAAGTACCAAAAAAAAACAAAAAAACTAAGTATGCAGTTTCGTTCTATATGTCATATAGAATGAAACTGCATACTTAGTTTTTTTTTTTTTTGGTACTTAGTGCTTATTTTATTTCAACCATTCATATGTAAAATATCCAATCAATTATTGACAGGCTAAAATATTACAAAAAAATAAGTTGAGTGTAATTGCAGGAAGGTGCTGGCTGTGACAATTAGATAAAGTACTTCTCATCATCTGCATATATTTAAAAAAACATATTGGGTAAGAAAACCGAAGAAAATTTACCACGAGAAGACGAACTACTAAGTAACCTTTAAAGATCTTCATGTATATGATACAAGCACAGTCGGCTTTACGTTAAGTGTAGAGTTCATGTATCATATATAATTAGCGTTAAATGTTCCTAACAATTACACTAGACTGCGCCGGCAAGAACTGTTTTCAATAAATAACATACGCAAGAACGTGTCTTCCAGCCGCTATGCCTTTTGGAAGAGCCTTAACTCTTTTGAACGGACTGCTTCGAATATTGACATATTTCACATCACATTACCAAAAGCAAAAGTAATTTTCTTCTAAGATTGAGCGCGTTAGAAAACACTCATCAACGTATTTACAACGTCAGTGACGTTGAATATATGTCTATGATATGTATGTATATGTTTGTGTGTATATATGTATGCATGTACATAAATTTTTTATTTTATATATATATTCTTTTAATGTTAACATTTCTTGTATTTTTCAATGTAATTGGACTAAGCCTGTTTTGAGAAGATAAATAAAATAAAAAATGTTATACATCGATGCATATATTATATGATGTAAAAAATGTTATACATCGATGCATATATTATATGATGTAAAAAATGTTATACATCGATGCATAAATTATATGATGTAAAAAATGTTATACATCGATGCATATATTATATGATGTAAACAATGTTATACATCGATGCATATATTATACGATGTAAAAAATGTTATACATCAATGCATAAATTATATGATGTAAAAAATGTTATACATCGATGCATATATTATATGATGTAAAAAATGTTATACATCGATACATATATTATATGATGTAAAAAATGTTATACATCGATGCATATATTATATGATGTAAAAAATATTTAGAATTTTATGGCATCCAATTTAAGAAGACATACAGTCTAATTTTTAATCCGAAATATTAAAAAAAATCGTCTCAGAACTATTCTAGTCTAGAAATAAATTAGTTTTACTGAGTCATTGTTCAGTCTTAATACAATAAAATTGTACTGTATACAACGAAAGTGAAATATAGCATACACACTCGTACATTCCATTACACTTGTACATTCCAGTACACGCCGTTTTCTTGCTGGGATAGGCAAAAAGAACAAAGCGCCAGACTTTCCTAACTCGACACAGATACGAGTATTTCGCCTCTTCCATCTCATACAGCTCCTACGATTTCACATACTTTTTCATTTCCTTTTTTTTAAAAATTCACCCACTTGATCCAACCATACTTTTATAGACCTTCCTACAAGTAAAGTGAGATATGATACAATAATATCTATGGTTTCGCTTTTTTCCGATGCCAACAGGTTAGCATTTCGTACTCTTGGTTATTCCATAGTGAGTTATTCAAATTACTCACCATCGTACCTTCATTATACTCGCAAAGAAGAGGGTCTTCTCCCTTTTCCTTCGGTTCATATATTCCCTACCGCATAACCGTGATCTTCTTCATTTTATCTAATCGCTGGAAACAACTGGCATTTGTATCTTTTACAAGTTCCATAAATACCATTGAAACACGTTTTCCGCCGAAAGGTATCATCTTTACGATAATAGATTGAGGTTTCTCAACCATAAAGAAAAAAATACTTTTACGTAATACTTTCGTTCAATCAGGAAAAAAAGAAAAACATTTTAAAACTCAGCATTCAATATTGTAAAGTGGTTATATTTTTTTCCTCTCTAATTTCTATAAAACAGTAAAATGCGTTCGGGTAATATACACATAAGATTATTAGATATTAAAATTTGGATCTTTTACTAATTCCATAAATGCCATTGAAACATGGTATCTGCCGAAAGGTATCATCTTGACGATAATAATAGATTGAAGTTCCCAAGAACAAGGAAAACTAATTCTACGTAATACTTTCGTTCAATTAAAAAAAAGATTTTTTTTAGTTCTCAGCGTTCAAAATTACAGAGTAGTTATATTTCTTTCTTCTCTTATTCCTGTAAAACGGTACAATACGTTTGGGTAATATATGATTATTAGATATTAAAATTCGCATCTTTTAGGATGTAATACATGGATGTAATACACATCGGGCTTAAGAAAGAGACTGTCGGCCATAATCGGCTAACTTCGGCTTTGTAGAGCGTCTCTGTCGTTTGACAACGACTGACAAATCGTGACGGAACACGTGTATGAATGACAGAGACGACGCTCTACACAGTCGAAGTTAGCCGATTATGACCGACAGTCTCTTTCTTAAGCCCGATGTGTATTACTTACCGCCGAATACTGTACATAGTTTTTGTTCTGTATTTGTACATTTGTAATTGTTTTGTACTGACACATTCTTATTTATTTAGATACTTTATCGGGAGTGTTTTTTGCTACACAACAATCTCTTTCAACTAACTAGACAACAGTTACGCAGATTCTTGCCTAGTGTCGAGTGAAAGGTTACAATATTTCCAAAACGAAAATAAAACTTAAAACGTTAAAAAACTAATGGAAATAATAAATATTTGCTGTCACCAAGGACTGGGAAAGAACAAGAACAAAGGAGATATGGAGAAACACATTTATTCATTGCAGAGAGATGTAATGTCTTTTATATCACTGTTTAAATCAATCCAACAAGGGTGAACGACTTACGACAGCGTGCACAGTAAAGGACGACTTGAAAAAGGAGTGATTAACAGAAAAAGCCAAAAAGCAATATTTACGCTTGAGAGGCACTGAACATTGTCAATGAGGAGCGTCAGGACAGTTAAAGATGTCATATAAAAGTGACAATATAAAGGTATAAATGTGTCAGCGATTTCTTGTATTTAACCAATTTAACTTTTTCTCATATAATGCACGAATGGGAAACAATATAATACGCGTTTTTTTTCTCATCCACTGGTTTTCCTGTAAAATTTTGTCAAATTATATAGTACATTTGAAGTTTCTTAAATACAGTATCGATATTTTTACATTATATTCAGTTTTTATCAACAATAAAATAAATGCTTTACTAATTTTTTCTCTTTTTGTTCCAGGTAAGTGTCCAAAATTCATGCTCCTTCAAAAATCCTTTTTGCCTCGCTACGCCGTCATTTTTAAGGTAAACAGGATTTTGTTTCAAATTTACACACCATATTTATCACTCTTTTAAAGCAGTAAAGCGTATTACATGTAAAATATAACAGCGCATAAATATACAAAGAATAAGAACCTCTTCATGGTGGATCCTTTACACCTCGTAACATATATTATCCTGCATTTACTTTTTTCGTTATAGTTTCGTAAAATCATTTTTTTTCTTTGTTCATTTTGTTATACGAGTATATCATACTTTGAGTGTTTTTGAGTACTACTTGAATCCTTGCAAATTTCTTCATCAGGGTTATGATACGAATTAAAAGTATAACTGATATTTTAATTAACGACAAGGTGCTAAATAAAAAACACGGTTTTTAAATTCTACATATTTATTTCCACTGCTTGGGTGGTGATTCCGGCTTGGTAGGTTATTTTCAATTGTTGATGACGAACTGTGTTTTACGTGACGATGTATCCTGCAGACCACACTCTTCGACGTATCTGCACCAACAAAACAATTCGGGCGTGTTGGTGACAAACTGTGATTAACGTGACAATACTCCATCCAAACCACGCTCTTCGACATGTCTGCACCAACAAAACAATTCGGGCGAGTTCGTGAAAAACTGTGATTTACGTGACAATACCCCAACCAAACCACGCTCTTCGACATGTCTGCACCAACAAAACAATTCGGGCGTGTTGATGACAAACTGCGATTTACGTGAAAATATTCCATCCAAACCACGCTCTTCGACATGTCTGCATCAACAAAACGATTCGGGCATGTTGATGACGAACTATGATTTACGTGACAATACTCCCTCCAGACCACGCTCTTCGACATGTCTGCATCAACGAAAGAATTCGGGCATTTTGAGGGGCTACCTTACGAATGAATAAATATGACGCTTAATTTTCCATGGTCAGACTAAATTTTCTTCAAAACATTACTTGAAGTGAACCAGGAATTTTCGAATTAAAAAATGTCATTTTAAGTTAAGTGAAATCCTCCATTCTTATTACTTTAAGGCCTGATTGTTTCACCACTCATCACAAGTCCGTTACCGTCATCGGTCTATTTTCAACTAATTGTGCATGCCCTCACGTTGTGTAATACTCGTAGTTTACAAATATATTTTTTCATATTGCATCTCAGTATCATGTCACCAAATTCAACTTGACTTATTTGTCTTAATCTCAGATGTTATGCATTTTATTTCATAATATTTATTCATTTATTTTATTCAAACAAATATTAATTGTTTTTATTTAAATAGTGTTTTATATAAATCCATTTCACGTTCAAATAGGCACCAGTAGACGTTTGGGCTAATTCATCAATGCACCCACGATTGGTCCATGCATCAGTTTACGACAGGGGTCCTGAATTTATAGGTATATTGGGGACGATGTCCTGCATTTACACCAGCCTTTTATTTTATAGCTTCAGGGATGAAACAATGAACAAAAACTGTACCAAATGTAGGTTGTTACTCCTTGTTTTATCGAAAGATTTTTCTAATATTTCAACTTCGTAACTATCTCAACAAAATGCTTCATTGTGAGGTTTATGGTTGTGGTAATGTGTTTGCTGATTTTTTTTTAATCATTAGATTAAAAAAATATCTACGCATAACTTGTGTCGCCATAATTAAATCGAATCCTGGCGTGTAGCTCATGACTGAGCATCATGACTCCAACGATAGCTCTTGACGACTCCTCTCCATCCACTCCGTAGTTCAAAGAGCAGTTAAGGGTAGTTTTATAACGGCTCTTGCCTCGTTAGTCCAACGCAAGGGGGATCTTCTTTTGCGTCATCCTTCCACAAAGGATCAATGAAATTTAAAATATTTTTTTACTATGAAATTCCACAAAGCAAAGCACGAACATTCTTTTTACAAGTGATAGTTTTATGTATTATTTAATATTTATTCCAGTAAGTGTGCAAGATACTTATACTATGATTCATGTCAAAAAGATATACATTAAAAAACCGGGGGAAAATAATCTATAATTTAAAAAAAACAATTTTTTTAAATTTCAAAACAATTAAATAAAAAATAATATTCTGTTCCGAGCACGCATTACTATATACGCTCACGTTTTCTCCAGATACTCAAAAGTGCATTAAAACCTGACAACAACTTTGAGCAAACATTTCTGAAACACTTCTAGATCTTGGCAAGCTATGTATTAATATAATTCGATTTCCATTATTATAAAATACTTTGAGCTCTTTTAATTGCAATTTACTCCAAGTGCAACGCACATGTATGACTGATATTTTCTTCTTTGTTACACCACTACACCCTCTAAAGAACTCCTTTCTGCATCATTTTCTAAGTATTTTCCATCACTCGATTATCAAATGTACCAGTGGGTCATCAATCCATTCGCAAGATTCGACGGTACACACCTGACACTGACAGAGGAGGAAATTTTAATAGATCTAAAAAACGACCCTGTGCACATTGCCTCATTTTCTGAGCTAGAGTTAACAGCATTTTGGATATCGCTTTGGAGTCAATATCCTCGATTGGCTAACACACAACAGCAATTAAATCTCTGTTGCCGTTTGGATCGTCGTATCTGCGAATTTGGTTTTTCAGCGCTCGTGGAAATGAAATAAAAAATAACGAGAGCGGTTACAGGTGGTAGATGAGGAGTTACGTGTTTGTTTATCTAATTTAGAGCCGCGTTTTGACAGAATTCTTTCTAAAAATCAATTGTATCCTTCTCACTAATAAACTTATTACCACCTATGTTCATATATATTGATAAAATATTAAAAAAAATGTTACCTAAACTATGATTTCCTTTATTCATATTAATGAGGTACGTTTCCTATTTTAAGGCATTTTTATTTGGTGTGCCGCGGAACAAATCCCATTCACCAGTGTGCCGTGAAGTAAAAAAGTTTGGCAGACACTTCTCTAAAGCTTCATCAAATCATATTTGCCCCTTATACAATACACCACGAACGTCATTGTCTTTAAATATCTCTATCGTTTTACTTTTTTGAGAAAGAGGGTTGCCAAAATATTAAGTTTTTGTTCCTGTATTTCTATTTTTAAGCTCTATTAATGCTGGTGGAATGATTCCAGGTCCACTCAAAGTGAGCTATCGTATAGTTTGTCACTCGGAATATAGTTTTTCACTTTTCATTCAATTTTATGGAGACAACTTGTACTTTTTTCATTACATTTAAGATTATTTTGTTACATAAACAAATCAATTTTCTAATGTGGATATATTTTAAAGCTAAGTTAACCAGAAATTATTTTTTATGTATTTTAAAGTTCATGGTTACTTAGTCGAATGATTTAGGCATTAATGTTTATTTATATCGACTGATTAACTGTAGTATGCTTATGTACATTAAAATAACTCCAAGTGTTTAATGTTGTGACATCCCTGTCTCGTGCATTTATGGCGAGAGACAGCAAGCAATAAAATGTGTCCACCCCAATTCGGTTGCGAATCGCTTTGACAAAATTGTTTTTTCTTTATATGGCAACATTTTTTTGGAATAAAACTACGAGTTCGATTTCAAGTGGACTTTCGATTTCATTTTACGACACAATAAATAATTTAATAGCCATGTTTTGCATGAGTTTTGGCGCTACTATTATTAGATTGCCTCACAACTTTTGTTATTTGAAAACTGAAATCCCATATCAAGATTTTTTTCAATAAACACGTTTCCCTATCAAAAATGCTATGAAAAGATCTTGAAGAACCTTGATCTTATTATTCGTACTATTGCTTTAATTTGCCCAAAAGTTTTTGTACAGTACCGGTACAAAGACTGGAAAATAGGTGGATAGCTGCCGCACAATACTCGGAGATTCCGGTTTACTTCTTGCTTTTCCGGTGAAAAGTAGCAGGGTAAAGAAATACCTCTTTAGCAAGTAGAAGTTGGTGGTAAATAAAAACACAGTAGACGTTCCAGAAACTGGGAATACATTTTTGTCATTTTTCGTTCCTTATGTGCAGCCCATCGCTCATCGTAAGCCCCTTTATTCGCCCGTGTATGCCGTCATGGGTTACTAGATACTATGTATATCGCGCGTTCCTCGCTTGCATAGGCCAATCGACTTTTTATAGTGACTATTGCGAAGGCCACGCATAAGTAACATTTCATTACAATAGGTACACAACAGTTACAAATAAATCATATATTTTAGGTGACACATACGTCCAATACATTATTGTTTATTTCATACCATTGCACTGCCTATGGTAACAATCATTACACTATCCAGAATCCTGTATCGATTTCGATTTGCTTTGTTTCTTCGCTTTTTTATAGCCTTGTCTCTTTATTGCGCATATTGAAAAAAAAAACGTTACAAAAATGGAAGTTTTAGCGGAAAATGAGAATGAATTACAAATTCTGATAAATAAATTGAATAAGAGATGTGAAGAGAAAGATGTGGGATTGAATGTTGCGTAATCCAAAGTCTTGATGATAGAAATATGTGAAAGGAAAAGTAAATGTGACACATGGGTGAGTAATTAAAGTTTGGAGCAAGTTGAAGAATTTTACTATTTACTTAGTATTTTCTCAGATGATGTAAGAGTTACGAGGAGTATCGAATGACGTGTAGCGAAAGTAAACATTATCAATGGGTCACTAAAACGTATAAACTCGAACAGGATAGTATCTGAATCTGCTTAGAGGATATGTCACAACAGTATTTTAGTACCAACTTTGATGTATTGGAGTAAATCGTGAATGTGAAAAAGATAGAGATGAGAAAAACGTGCAATGAAATTAATACATGGGGTGATATGACAGAATACAAAATGAAGTGATTAGGGATGAATGTGAACAGGCTGGTGTGTTGAGTAAGATGAAGAAGACCACTTCGAGATGGTATAAGATATAAGAACGAAATAATTAAGTTGCTTAGCAAAATAAATATAGATGAAGAGAAAAAGCAAGGAAAGTATGGTCGGATCTAGTGAATTATATTTCAGAAGCTCACGTAGAAAATCAGAGAAATCGTAGTTGTTTTAGAAAGCGTGTGGATGTAGAAGAAGCGAAGGACGTATGTTGAAGTCTGATTCGCCTACCCTGAAAAGATGATGGTATGTAAATGTATGTATACATTGTCTGTCTATCTCTGTTAACCCATCTAAAACCTATAAAACGAGCAGGTGCCTTTGTCCGTGGACCCAGACATGATACTAGAAAGACCTTGGCAAGTTGCAACTTTCCGAAACTGCATGATCCCTAGTCGTGACGGAGGAAGATTACCTGACAAGATACAAGAACTGTATCCTCAGTGGATAATGGCAACGCGACTGCCTCTAAAAGAAACAATGCATATGCATGAAACAAAATTTCGAGTAATCGAGAGGAGAACTAATATACATACATGTACATCATCACTCCGTGCTCCTTGCGAGGTAAGAAGAGAAAACAAATCTCTAAACTGTTTTAACTTTCGTTTATTCCACATCCATACTTCTCGTCATACACAATCTTCTATTATTCATACTTCTAACTTTAACATCTTTCCAAATCTGGTCCACTTGATCCAGCTACGTTTTCTCGGGTATATATATATATATATATATATATATATATATATATATATATATATATATATATATATATATATATATATATATATATATATATATATATATATATATATATATATATATATATATATATATATATATATATATATATATATATATATATATATATATATATATATATATATATATATATATATATATATATATATATATATATATATATATATATATATATATATATATATATATATATATATATATATATATATATATATATATATATATATATATATATATATATATATATATATATATATATATATATATATATATATATATATATATATATATATATATATATATATATCTGTTCCACGCAAACCTTGCACTTCTGAATTATATAATCGCTTAGTCATTCGTTCTCTTCACATGTCTAAACCATCCTAAAACCTCATTTATTCATATTAATTACAACATTCATTTTATCCATGCATTCATTTCTGATGTGTTCATTCCACCTTCTTTCAAACATTGACACTCCACAAATTTTCCTTAGTGCACGCATCTTTACAGCATTAATCTTATCCTTATTCTGCCAAGTTCAAGTTTCACTTCCATACATCAATAATATCGTTACAAAAAATAGCGTGATAAAGATTTAAAATTACCGATTTGTTTACTAGGGAATCGTGAATAATTCATGAAGTGAACCAATTATGAAACTTTATATTATGGCGATTTTTTCAGTTAAAATATATTTTTTTATGATAGATTTGTCCAAACACGTCGCAGGTCCAATACGGCCCTTAACTTCATTGAAAGAAAAAGTTTAAAAACAGTAAAATAAATCTTATTGGTGGGTTCAAAGCTCTTCACGTGCTGGGTTGTATTGCCAACAAGTGTCATGACACACCGCGAGTGACGTGCATAGTCAAGTAGTTCTAAATCCGAAGGCTCAATTTGCATAAGTTGAAGAGTACTATAAGAATAAATAAGTAGTGTAGTGGAATAACAAATTAATTTGTTATTATTAAATACTGTTTTTTTTATACTGTAATAGTAAATTTTTAATCTTTCTCAGTTTACACTTATTAGGCATAAATATACTCCTTTATTACTTGAGAAAACTTATTGTTATTCAAATTATATAATTTTTGAGGTTTCGGTTTATTTTAATTCACCATTATCGATTTTTTTGGAAAATGCATTTACTATGTTTATGATTAGTGAAGTCGAATGTGATCAAAGTTCAGTGGTGCCGGCAAGAGCTAACACTGCGATGGCATTTATATCGTAATGGCGATGTTTTTATTTATAGCGCATCAACCATAAAACCAATAATGATTATGATGGCAAGCGCTGCTTTTGCCGCTATTACTGCTGGTTAAGATTCCACCAGGGTGTAGAAACATACGCGTCTATTGTCCAGGAAACTGAACAAATTTTTTATGAACATAACATTGGTTATTTCATATTGATCAAAAGATAGATGGGCGTCTAAGTGTAGAGTAAAATAGTAAAATAGTCGAACTCATACAACAAAAGGTGAAAATGTTTATTTTTTAATATTATTTCACTGGCGTCAAATGATTGTTTTGCTGCACTCGATGTTTCTGCGAAAGTGATGTTTACTTACTGGGATCTTACAATCCTAAACCTCTTTATACGTATTATTCAACTTTCCTTCCCCTGTAACGTCAAACCTTAAGTCCGTCGTCACTAATATTATGTTAACACTCAGGTGTGTTGCCGCCGAAAGATGAGTCCCTGTAGAAAGTTCCTTCCTCGTCATTAAATGGCATAGCGCTCAATAAAGGAAGTAGATTTCAATAATCTATTCGCAAATATCGCGAACAGCTTTGGCAGCTTTATTCCCTCGATTGAACGCGAACAGAAGGAGGTATCGAAAATGCTCACTTTCGTCTACTTGACATTCCATTTTGAAGGCTTGTAATCAAAAAAATAATATATGTAACGTAAAAGCAAACACAATATCTTGTAGAGCAGAACATTTTCTTTCGAATGACGTATAACCTTTACCATTTTGCTTTACTTTTGGTGCTCATTTTTAAATTGGAAAAAAAACGGACACAACTTACGAGTATGTTAACACCCAATAGTATTATTATTATATAATCCCTCTTAACATGGTGAAGTCGAGGTACATGTTAATAGTACATGGTCTCGCTGTAACCCGCTGGAACTCTCTTAAAACAAGCTCCACGGTACAGCTTCACTTTCCAACAGAATTGACGTTGGAATGACGAAGGGTTCATCAACTACGAGGTCGAGCAATGACGGTGGAATCGAACTGATCTGATGTAAATATTTTTTAAAACAAGTCTTTCATTTGTTGATTATCAGCTTTTAAAATGAATGTTTGATAGAAAACGAAGAACTAAAAATCTTAGATCAATTTTCAGTACAATTGTGCTTTATTTAAAATCTAGAAACCATTGAAACTAGATATTATATGAAATGAAAATAAATGCCAATTTGTTAAGAAATAATCGATGAAATTGTTGATATGGTTGCTAAGAAAATTTTCATGAAATGCCTGTTAAATATATATGTTATAACATCAAATATACAGATATACGAGTATTTCAATATCTGCCCAATAGATAGATATACTATATTCATGACCTTTTTTTTTTTATTAAACAAAGTAAATTATTGTACAAACATTTGTCAAGGCTATGCCTATATACAAATTTATTACTTAACTAATCTTAATTATATGTTATAATTTATGCACTTACTTAATCTTATTTTCCTACATATCATTTTATTTTATTTATTCAATCTTAATATACGAGATCTTAGAAATAATTAACACCTACATACTACTTATAACTAGATAACAATTCTTACACTAATTATTTAGCAAAAACAAGTCCACTCGTTCAGGCTACTTGTATTCCATCACATTCACTCAGACCATGGTCGTCCACTATATTCATGACCGTAGTATTAATATTTTTTTTAATAAATTGAATAATTTTACGAGATTTCTTTTAATGTTTAGGACAAATATTTAAAATATATAATTGAGGAATAAAACTACTTCGTCATAGACCTTGCCTAGTGAAGTGATTATCTACTATATATCCCCAAATGGCGAGTTTTTTGTTATTGTTATGCACTTCTACTCGACGTTTCGCCTTTACATTAAAACTAAGTTAATTATAAGATAAAAATGCAGCACTTTTCTCCTCTTTTTATTTATTTAAATTCATTTTAATGTACGAGTATTATAAATTTTATGGAATTTCATTATTTTTAATAGGCAATTCGCCCACACAAGAACAATTGTGTCACAACATCCAAGTCTAAATGCTGTTAAAACAGGCAATATAATAAATTAAATTTAACAAAAAAAACAGACATTTAAGATAATTTAAAACATCAACTGATTGAAATTGAAAAAGTAAATAGTCAATAGACGAGTATAACTAGAAAAGTTCTCTGAAGAAAGAAACATAATCCACGTTGAATTTTATTATTAAACGTACAAGTATAAGTGTTTTGAAAATAACATTTGATTATGATTATTTAATAAATACCTCTTATACGCACACGTTCGTCAATTTCAGCTGTTTTCACGTGATATGTCATATCATTTATTGTATTTGTGTATAAGGTTTTGAGAAGGTTCGTATATATCATATTTAATTTAAAAATTGATTAATAGGCATATGGAGGGATGTTTTCGTTCTCGTCAGAAATTTGTATAATTTTTTTTTAAAAATGTAAGCATATCGTATGTTATTACTTAATATACGTATATGTAATGTAATTACATTTATACGTGCACATCATCACCCGTGTCTCTTACAGCGTAGGTAGAAAGAACAGATCTCTAAACTTTTATATCCGAGCACACAACCTTTGCCTCCTCCACATTCATACATCTGGTCATGTAAAATATTATATTGTTCATACTTCTCACTTTGCCTTATTTCAAAATAGAATTAATGATTTAATTCACATTTATAATTATGAAGGTAACGGAACCAGTGTTAAATAACCTAATTTCGAATATAAAAGGGATGAACCCGAAACTTGATCTGCCTTTATATCCTTTTGTGTATTTTCACTAATTATCTCATAATGCTTTGGCATCGTAATATGTTACATATCAAGTATCCAAAAGCTTTGGAAGGAAGACACGTATACAATATGTATTAAACCAAAGCTAAAACAAAACAATAATATGTAATTTGAAATCAATATATAAATATAAAATTCGTGATAGTTAAAATATAGTATAAGCATATTTAAAATAAAATGCCTACGCCTAAATTCAAGAGTAGAAAAACATTTATAATTCGTGAATAGTTGTATGATTTTTATCCTCATTACCATCAAGTTTTGTCACTATATCTTCACTTCATATAATCGTGTCATACATCTTTCATTTCTGTCACATCCATACATTTCGTCATGCATAGTCTATAATTATAAAGGTTTTTTTTTAATATTTGATTCATTTATTAGAGTCACGTCTTCATAAATTTCTCGTACCTTCTATACTACTGTAGATTATTTTTATAAATCTTTCATTATACATTCTTTCTACGCGGCCGAGCTATCTCAATGCTCATTTGTTCATCTTATGCACTGAATTTTCTTTTCATCCGCATTATTTTCTAATGTCCTCATTCCTTGTTCTGTCATATATTGTTTTTCCACAGATTCTACGAAACGCTCCTCACTGTAGGAAGAAGAAATCCATATAATTTGGAGAGTTAAAAAATGAACAGTCTTTAAAAGTCTATTAAAATATTATTATCACTTTAAAAATTATTTTTATTGGAAATTTTAATTTTATAAAATTATTTTACGATTTATTCAATTCCCTTCAATAAGACCAACAAAACAGTAGTATGTTATGTATAGAAATTTTGTCCATTTCTTCATTACACGTTTATTAAAAGTTTTTTTTATTATTTCGCATAAATACTATGTGCATTCTGAAGAATTTGTAGATTTATTTATTTAAATTATTAATCGTACATTGTACTATATTACGAGCTTATTTCAAGTTTGTTGAAACAATTTTTGTACTGACTGTATACAACATATATTATCGATTCAAGTTTTTTTGCTGACTTATATTTTTGTAGTGGATATATACACCATAATCGTTTATGTACATTTAAATGTTGTATACAACATATGCGTTTAAGTTTTTCTCTCTGACTTACATTTTTGGAGTTGCTGTATAACATATGTACAACATATACATTCTTTTTTTTTCTTTCAGACTTATATTTTGGCAGTGGATCTATACAACATATACATTTAAGATTTATAATGATTATATACAGCATGTGGATTCAAGTTTTTCTATCTGACTTACAGTTTTTAGTGGTTGTATACAACATATACATTTATGTTTTGTGGTCGAATAAAACAAATACTTTCAAGTTTTTCTTTTTAACTAACACTTCGGTATTGGTTGTATTCGGCATATAAATTCAAGCTTTTTAGTGATTGTATACTGTGTAAATATTACAATTTTATGAAGGTTTTATATAACGTATACATTCAAGTTGTTATTTTTTACTTACATTTTTTATGTACGACTTCATTACTGAGGATTATTTTGTCATGTTTAGGTGAAAAACAGAATGTTCGATACATTTATTTATCCCATAATATTTTTCTACCTATCGTTCATTAAAAGGTTTCGATGATTCCTACCGGTTGTCTAAATTATACCAATATCCCCATTTTGCCTGTCAGCTTATATAGTACGAGTATATCCGATGTTACACCTTTTATAAAATTGCACTTATGTTTTTAATATGTCTTGTTCGGAAGGTGAACATCTTTATAAGTTATAAAAATATTTTATGTATTAGCCAAAAAAATATTTTTTTATATTGTAATTTATTTTATTGTCTTTATCGTTTTACATTCAAGAATTAACACTAATTTCCTCTTTCAGAATAGTTGTGTGCATATATTGTATTATTGTATTATATTGTAATAATTTTATTGTAAAACTTTAAATATAGTACAACCTTACGGCTTTATTTTATTGTTTTACCACTTTCATGTAAATACAGCTGATGAATTAATTTCTTGCGATCAACCATTTTTTTTCTTAATTTATATCGCTATTCATGACTGTGTTTTATATTTAGCGAATCAATACAACATTTGAATCATCATCCTCTCGTATAGCTCAAGACTGAGCACCGCGACTCCCATTATAGCTTCTGACAACTGGTCTCCATCCATCCCTGCACTCCGCGGTTCGAAGTGCAGTTATTAAGGGTAATCCAGTTACATATTTTACTTGGTCAGTCCAACGCATTTGCATAACATAAATTAAAATAAATGGCAAATCTCATGAAAAATAGAGATAAGGATGAAAATTGTATAGGAGTAAGAGACGAGGAATATTTTGAGATAAATATTGCTTTATTTATTTTTTCGTGTAAAATAATAATGATGTAAAACATCTGATTGAGCTAAAAAGATCTTTTCAATGTCAAACCACAAAATGTGATGCGTAGAATGATGTTTTATACGTTGGAAAACAAAGCTTCTTGCCATCACTTTTATTGTTATGTGACTGGCAATATTTGTCAATCATCCAGAAAGGTATTAACGAAATATTTTAAGTGAAAACCAGACTACCTCGGAATACCAAGGAAATCGAAGTCACACCCACCAGATTGGAAAACAGACGTCTTAAAACAAGACGATAAGATTGTCATCAAAAAATTTAATTTGTTTCATAATTTTCTTGAAGAAGTGTTAATATACTTGTTGAAATAAATACTTCAGTAATCGAATCAGCTTGTTTTATAGCTTTAAGACTTATTATTTTTAACGATTAAATGATATCGGTATAAATAAAGAGGAAAGGGATAATTGTCTCATTTTAAACGTAAAAATATAAACACTTTTTTCTTTATTACCTCAAATGTAATAAAATTTTATTGGCTTGTAACCAATAAGGCAGAAAAACTTGGAGTTCAGTTCTCATTTTACGTAATAAAAGATAATGGGGATCAGGACTCCATACAATCGATAGGAACAGAAGGTTTCTCTGTTGGATCTAGCAGAGCAATGAACGCCTGAAATCGAAGATATTGTTTGGTGATAAAAATCTAGGCGTGGTTAACTACAGTCCTAGTCGTGAGAGAACCGCTTAATTGCTTTAGTGAAGTTTATATACTGCAAAAAAATACAAATGTTACAAAACCCTAAACTGATATATTTACTAAAACTGTTTTTATTTGTTTCAAATAAGTTTTTTTTCCTTTCTTGCTTTAATACTCGTATAATACATACGAAAACAATATTCGGAATATACTGTATTTATCACAATTTAGACGTTTCTTGATTTAATTCGTATTTATATTGATTTATCAACGGAATGTTTCGGGTTTAATTCCCTACGGAACCCAAAAAAAATTAAGAAAAACAGGATCTCAGTCTGGTTAACGAGTTCTTCTGGTGACAATTCTCTAAAGGTGTAGTATTCCAACACTTACGATGACTAACTTGCCTATTCCAGTGGTTTTTAACCCGAAGGTTTATTTAACGGATTGAATACAATATTGTCTCCAGACTTTAACGGTTTCCTAGCATCAATTCGGATATACGAATGAATGAAATGAAAAATATAAAACAACATATTTTAGTAAATTTTGGGACGTTTGAAATTTTTTTTCTGTTCGAATTATTTAACATATGTACTGAAGTTAATATTTGGTTTACCTTCCTGGTTATTCCTTGTAACTTTTCACATGAATAGCTCAGTAATTTGTTTTTTTTTTATTTCGAATGTGGTTTATTCAGAGGCAAAGTTTTCGTAACTCTTTAAACATTTTTGTGGAATTCCGATTGAAAATTTTAGATGAACTTGTTAGTCAGAGATAAGTTAAGGGTTATCAAATCCATTGTTATTTTTTGAATTACAAAGAGAGAATTATCAAGAATCTTTTGATTATTAAAGTGATTTAAAATAAAATTTAATTTGTTAAGTTTCTCGAATATTTAAACGTGTTAAGAGGAATTTCGGAAAAATCTTTCAATATTTTGCCAAGGTTTGCTCCGTTTGATTTGGTTTTCTTCCATATTCTTTATAATTTAACTCATATGACGATCTCTGTGACCTTATTGGTTAAACGCTTGTCTTCCAACCCGAAGGTTGCTAGTTCAATTCACGTTGATATCCTATTTAAAAGGAAATATATCTGTACGGTGTTCACTTAAGGCCTCTTTTACTTGTTTCTAGTTAGTTGTAAGATTAGCAGATGGCGATAAACCCGTCAAGTTGTATTGTATATATGAAAGCGCAAGACAATAAAAATATGAAAGCGCAAGACACAAACATAAAAAATAATAGCGTTAAAGTTAATAGCGGTGAAAATATTAAGCATTTATTTATTTTATTATCTGTTAAATCTATGTGTTAGATTTTAAGTGTAAAATCTTTTTAAAAGGAAAGCAAAACAAGTGTTACATAATTCTAAGTAAATTGAACTTCGTGATAGTTTTGAATTTCAATAAAAATAATAATTTAATGAAACAATACTACTTATTTATTCAACAGTTAAAGTATATTTTCTGTGTCAGTTAAATGATAAATCTAATAATAATAAGGATAAAACAATACAATATATATGTAAGTTATGGCATGACTGTTTTACGTTAAAATGTTATCAATCATAATTAAA
This sequence comes from Odontocerum albicorne, assembly GCA_949825065.1. Classification (NCBI taxonomy): domain Eukaryota; kingdom Metazoa; phylum Arthropoda; class Insecta; order Trichoptera; family Odontoceridae; genus Odontocerum; species Odontocerum albicorne. Next base: position 36,414,200 of record OX463846.1, read on the forward strand.
TAGTTACATAAATGATATGTCGAACGAACGATCATATTACAATACATATGCAAAGTGTTCTAAATTTCTCCCTGTATCTATTTATTTTCCTTCTTTGTATACATGGATAAACATTGTACACCTGGAAAGTGTATTGCTTCACAGCAATATCTTCCAACCAACCAACTCATCTTGGATACTGTTCGAGTTCATGACAGATTTTACAAAAAAAATATTTATTTAAATTAAAGCAAAAAAATTTAAATGACCAATTTATATAAATAATGATAGAACTAGAGAAAAGTAATTCCTTCAAGGATAAGGAAAGGAATCCAAGGGAAATTAGTGTTGTTTCTTAGTACTCGAACTTTATCTTTTTAATTATTTTCATTATTTTGTGTACATAGTACATCTGACGGGCTTATAGCTTTACTACAATTTCTTCCAACCAATCAACTCATCTCGGATATACAGGCGGCCCTCGACTTGGTTCCTGAAAATGTGTGCGAATGTTGAATCTTCGAATGTTGAGGGTTGTAAAAAAAACATCAAAAATTGTATTTTAAAATATTTATTTATCAATAATAATATATATTTATCAATATATATTAAAAATATTTATTTATCAATATAGATAATTAAGTTACCGAGGCGTGTTTAAGTGATTTCAGGTGTTTTCTTTAAACTTGTCAACATTTAGTTGAATACCACTCTATTTTTTTCTTTTCTTGATAAAGAGTTCTATAACATGCTGTCTTTCTCAATCGCCCTACGTACTTGAGATATACTTGTACGTTCTCCATTGGGGTCACATTCTTCCATGATCGTCAAAAAATTGTCAAGATGCATTCATTCATATTTTTGATTGTCAAAGTCTTGACGATTTTATCAGCTTCTTCCTCACTTTCATTGTGTATTTCATTTAACTCTTGTTGCTCAATTAATTATTCATTTGACAGAGGTACTGAGTGAGATTCAATCAACTCATTAACATCTTCGTTGTTAACGTCCAAGTTTAGTTCATTCATTAGACTAACTATTTCATCTGTGATAGTTTCCGAAGTTCTTCAGAATTTATAAAAAATCACTCGTCATTTATGGGCATAATTGTTTCCAGGAACCTTTAATTGTTGACTCTTTTATTTCAGCCCAAGAGTCTCCAATATTGTTTATTGCGTTCCATATATTATAGTTCTTCCAAAAAAGTGGGAGCGACTGCATGGAAGCGAACAATTTTTGCATTAACGACAAAAATCTTTAAAAAAAATTTTTAAAAATGTGCGAAATAGCGAATCGTGCGAAAGTAGAATGTGCGAAAGTCGAGGGCCGCCTGTATTAAACTATTTTAATCCATGACAAAATTTACAAAAGATATATTGTCGTTTAAAAATCATTTAAAAAAATAATTAAATGACCAATCTCTATCAGAAATGCTAGAACTAGAGGAAATGAATTAAAGGAGAGATTTATTCAAAGGGAGAGAATCAAAAGGAAAATTAGGATGAAGGGATATATTCTCAGTGATATAATTTTTCTTTTCAATTATTTTTTATGTTAGATTGTATTTACCTATCCCAGTTTATTCGTGAATTGTCTTAATAAATAAAATATTTTCTCAAACATGTTGAACTTATATATTTGACGATATTTTTTCTAGCACCCCTGCTAGTCTCACCCCATAAACGTGTGCCTAGTGTGATTTATTAGATAAACCGGCACTGTCGTAAGTCAATAAAAACAGCCGCCGGCAGATATTTCCTTGATAACAATAATTAATGTGATGCACGACCGCGCCGTCAGAAACAATAAGCACCATAAGAGTATAGCCGTGCTTTGCCCGTTCCGATCAAATTGTGTGGGAGGATACCCACTATCGCGCGGCACCGCATCGCATCATATCGTATTGATACTAACTACTCTTACATTTGGCCGCGCCCTTGAACTGTTTATCGTGTGAAACTTTTTTCCAAATACCGTGTAATTTTCGATACTGTATCGTAAAGAAAAAAATAATATGTTTTAAATAGCAATATCAATTGGGCGATGAGAGACTATTTATCATACCAACACAGCATTCTTCATTTTACACATCTTTATTCAACGCGTCTCTGTAACGAATTTCCAAGAGCTATAGATGTGTAACATCCTCATTTACACGTTAAAAAAATTACACTACTCAAAATATTTTTTCGTCCTAATTTTCGTTTGTTTCCCTTTCTTATCCTTGAACGAATTTATTTCCTCTTGTTCTATCATTAATAAGAGATAATCATTTACTTTTTTTTTTCAACTATATTTTGTAAAATTTGTCCTGGCATAAAAAATATTATCTTATCCAAGACGACATCCATGGCTCAGTTGGTAAGATGCCTGTCTCTCAACCCGGAGATTGCGGGTTCAAATCCCACTGGAACCCAGATTTTTTTCTAAAATAATTCCTGTCTGGTTTTCACTTATCGCCTCTTTAACATCTGTCTGGTTGGTTGGAAGAGATTGCCACATGGCAATAATCTCGCCAGGTTGTACTGTATACAACGGAAGTACAATACAAAATAAGCAGGAAGTATAATACAATACGAGATAAGACATCAAAAATTAATGCATGGATATTTTAAGTGAAATGAAAATAAGAGCTTTAAGATGGTTTGGACCTATGGAGAAAATGAATGCCAAAAAATGACTAAACGAGTATATAGACAAAAGTACAAAGTAGTCATGAAAGAGGTAGACCGATCAAACATGGCTGGATCAAATGAACCAGATTTTGAAAGAAGTTAAAATGAGATGTATAAATAATAGTCGATTATGGATGACGTGATGTATGAATGTGAAAGAAACGGAAGTTTTGTGCTTGGATAGAAAAGTTAAGAGATATGTTCTCTCTGCCTACACCACAAGGGGCACAGCGTGATGATATGTAAATTTTTAACGCAGTTTAGTAAGCAAATTCACTCTCAACACACTTCCCTTACTTGGACTTATTTTTCAGAAAGACTAAATCTATGACTGACGGGAAATGTATTAACTGGGTATTTTCCGGCAATTTAGAGAAAGCCCTCACATGCCCAATACTTTAGAGGTTAATCCATCTGACTTATGTTCGTATTACGGGTCAGTTAACACAACAAATCTTACAGAGTGCGTATTATAAATCGTAGCGGTTAGAGCTCAATATAGGAAGACGCCCTATGGCCTTATAACACATATGGTGCGAGTACATACCATAAATACATACCATCAGAGCGTTTTGCTTTCGGTATAGGTAGAAAAAAACAGGGCGAAAGGCTGAGAAGATCAACTATTGATAATTCTATAGTTCTGACTTTATCTTTGCTTTTTACGATCTCACTTTGTTCATTTGCATTTAGGGCTTTTCGTCTTATAATCACAAGTTAGGTGACCTACATAATTCTTTCACTTATAAAAAAGACAAAATCTTATTTGATTTATTTAATCCTTATTTGATGAGTTTAAATCATTGTTATTAGGTGATGTTTCTTCTCAGATGATATTTGAGTTATTGAGAGAGATGTCAAATGGCATACAGCGATAGAAAACAAGTCAATGGGTCACTTAAACATAATTTTAGTACCAACTTTAATCTATAAGAGTGAAACGTCGAAAAAGACTGAAAGGAGACGAATAAATGCTGTAGAAATTCGTGTACTAAAAATAATTCATGAAGTGATAATGTATGACAGTATGCGAAATGGTGTGATTAGGGATGAATTAGAATTTAAGGTTGATGTGTTGAATACGATTAAGAGAAGTCTTACAAGTTTGGGAATGTAGAACGAATGAATGACGACTAACAAAACAAACATATAGTTCAAATGTTAGTAGAAGGCGTGATAGAGGAGCACCAAATAATGAAAGGTTGGATCAAGTGATTTATATTTAGAAATAAGGTAACGCAGAAATTCAGAGAAATCGTTTTATGATAAGATGTGTGAATGCGAATAGGCGAAGGATGTGTGTCGAGATAAGAAATATTGGCGCTATATCGTCTCTCCCTACCCCGACAGGGAAATAGCGTAATGATATTATGTATGTTAAATCATTACATAATTGTATAATCCAATGTTTTGTAGTATGTTGAGCACACTTCTCAGATTTATGAATTTTACATATCACTTTAGAATTTAACGGGATTCAAAATCGCATTAACTCGGTTTAGTAACGTTATATCATAGCGAAGCTTTTTGATATTCCTTCGAAATCTCTCATCAAAATTTTACAAGTTTTCCATATATGTGTATTGCTATCATGTTAGAACGTGACATCTTCATATAAATCACTCGGAAGAACTTTCATATCAGTCAAGTTGTCAGCACTTTAGAAATTAGAAAATTTATCTACTATGGAATGAGATCTTTTTAGCATAAACTTGTAGCTGAACGTTTTTGTCTTATGTTGTTCATCATTTTGTATTGGACATGTCAGTGACCATATATTATTTTACTGTCCACATTATACAGATTTCTCATGTTACATGGTTGTGGATGCTGGACCTCGTAGTTGAAAAACCCCCTTGCCATTCCAAGGTCAATTCAGTTGGAAAGCGAAGCTGTACTGTGGAGTTTGTTTTTCTTTTAAGTGAGTGGGTCGTTGCACACCAGCAAACTCACCAGTCACACCGTTGTACTGAATCCGATGGCACACCGAAGTGAGACGATCGGAGCACACCGTGTTTTTTTTCTCTTTTTTTGAAATAATAAATATGACCGAAGTCATAGGTATCATCATACTCTTTATTGATTGATAAACTTCTATTTAAAGTCATAGGTATAAAAATAACAAACTTTTTTTGGATTGATAAACTTTTGTTTAACGCACCGGACAATTGTTTACGCAGCGCCGTCGTGAATTAAGACTGTTTTGAATTCATATTCACGAACTGAACTGTTATGAGCATCACCAACACGTGGAATGACTTTGTTGAATGAATTTTCTGATATCGAAGTTTTTCACAGCTCGGTAAATTAATTGAGGATTAAACTCATTAGTAAATTTTGTAGGTATAACATAATTGAGTCACTTCACAGAGAAGCGCGAGAAACATGTTTCCTGTTATCATTATGTCAAATTAAAAAAAATGTATATTTTCGACATAATTTAGTTCAATTTCACCTGACCAGAAAGATGGAGGTCTTTGAAACCAGTTGTGAACTCAAATAAACGTTGGTGAATGAAAAATAATAAGTAACTGTATTATTTATTTTATTAAAAAAATTATAAACATGACACAACAAAGTTAAACAAACGTCTTTTCTAAGATTCAAGAAAAAAAACTAGGAGTACTATAATTTGTCAATACAATGCATTTCTTTATTTCTTCATTATTGTAAATCAACATTGAGAGAGAGACGCGCAATAATATAAACGGTAAAACATTAAATAAAGTATACCTTTACATAGTCTCACAATATGAACCTACACAATTTTCTTATATGTTCTGAGTTTTTGGCAATATATAATTATAACTTAACATTCAGTGAAGAAATTAAATTCAATAAGTAACGAATAAAAAGAGTTTTAAGCAAAAAATATCCCGATTCCAAATAAACTAGTCAAACTGGATCGTGTGTGCCTTGCACTGGCACTCAAAGGATTACCGACTGAACCAGGACGAGTATTGATGTCTCGGTCACGTTTTTAATTTAAAATGGAATTCGTTTTTAAATCTGTACCTTTTTATTATTATCTATGGATTTTAGTATTTTGATTATTGGATTGGTTTATGGTAAGTTTCCATATTCAAAAGTTCACAATATAATTAGTAGGAGAAAATAGGAGTTAATGAGAAACACAGTTCAATAACATAGTACGAAAAAATAGGAGTTATTGAGAAACACAAAGCAAGCCAACGAGGGTGATGTTAATAGTATATTTTATGAACCATCTAATCGGGTAAAGAAAAACTATTCTCCTTTGTGGGTTTGAACCATATCTAACAATTTTTCGGATTCGTAGACCTCAGAGATACGAATAAATAAATTGACTTGAAAGTGTACCGGGAAGGAGAGGAAAAGATGAGGTGGATTGACCGAATCAAGGGCGCCACAGACAACTTCAAGGACGGTAGATGATACTCGTGAAGAAAAGTCAAAAAGTCTTGTTCAGATAATAGTTTTGACCGAGGTATTCGAGATCTGACATGAAAACGACAAAAAAGACTTGGATCAAATAATTCTGAGCAGTAAACAGCTAGATTCCTTCACGCTCTCATCACAATCGAGCGAATTACAGTAATCAACGATTTATCAGTGCTTTCGCTATCCGCGGTTTCAGTTACCCGCGGTCAACAGCGGTTCGATAATATTAAATGGTAAATTTTAACGGATTGTCATGACGTCAGCATAACGCTACATAACAATGCCTACTTCATTCATAGAATTTCATATATGGGGTCTTTCAAATTGAGCGTTTTTTTTTAATTCTTGGATAAAATACAGATGGCGTCGCAAACTTGCCTAGTTCTTATGACATTTGAGAAGTGTAATGTATGGTATTTATAAAAGTGGAGCCGTATACAATATAACAACGCGTTCAAATTGAGAATTATTGTATATATTGTAATCTCCGGAAACGGTGATGTTAATTGGCCACCAAGATCATGTGATCTGACACCGTTGGACTATTTTCTCTGGGATTACGTGAAAATCCAGGTCTATAAGAATGACCCCCAATCAATTCCTGAGCTGAAGGACGAAATTATTCGCGTTATTGGTGAGTTTGAACCGCAATTATGCCAAAATATCATCGAAAATTTTGACAAAAGAGTGGACATCTGTGGAGCTGCAAGAGGTGGACATGTATATTATTTATTGCGTTTAAATAGCATACATTATACTTCAATGACCAATAAAAAGTCTTTTGAAATCAAAGCAAATTATGTGTTTTATTCAAGAATTAAAAAAAAATGAATTAAAAAAACCGCTCAATTTGAAAGACCCAACATCGTCATGAGGACAAGAAAGGTGAGTACAGTACAATTATATATTATACGAGAGAGAGAGACCATATTCGTATAACTTTATTTACAATTAATAGAAATAATTGTTCTATTTTATTATTAGTTATTGTTCTTTCCTCAACATACCTTCCTGTTTTTCCTTTGATTGATGCTATCTTACTCTTACAATATTTTCCAACCAATCAGAAATATGTTACCTGAAGTGAAAACCAGACTAGATTTTTTTTTTAAATAAATTGGGTCATATCGGAAATCGAACCTGTAACCCTCGGACTGGAAGAGAAGATAAGATAAGTAACTTCCCAGTAAGGCCACAGAATACGTCTTATATTGTGCATAACGTAGAAAAGTTTCCAAACCATGGATATATAAAAAAGGTTATAAAATGAAACAAAGAAATAAATGTTTCGTTTTTGTTTATAGTTTAGGCATTAACACTGTGGAAGTTTAAAGACATTGTAATTTGTTTAGTCCGACACTGTTTATTCCAATATGTTTCATTTTTCACCCTTTAGTTCATGTATTTTTAGAACGATCGATTAGTTTTTTCATATCGCTGAAAAAATATTCTTAAGTTTTGCTCTCAAAATGGTGTAACACTACGGATAACATTTCTTCGTCACGTTAATGTTTTCTTCCAAGCAAATTTGTCCATACACGTTCTAACTTGTTCAGACTTTAAATTTTCGGACGTGTTATATTATTGTATATTATTCATGAGTTATGTACATACTCGGATTTATAATCATTCAAATGATTTCTGCGACAATGTATAACTTCCTTTATTAACCATTGTCTGGTAAGCTGGGAAAAATTGTCACTTAACAATGAGCCCACCAGATTGTTATACAGTGAAGGGTAAAATAATGAATTGATATACATAGAAAAAAAAAAATGTTCATAGGGTTTGTTATTATCCTGAGTTGTACTAATCATTCTTTATTTTTAGCCTTTTTAATACTACACTAAGTGTACCCATAAGGTTAAAATCGAAACATCCTATGCTGAAACCAAATCACTAGATGTCCTCCAAAGCTGTAAGGCAGACAGAACACTGAGGTAGCCAATACCTTTATATGACAAAACTTAGCAGGTCTTTCCTTCATACACCAGGTGTACAAGTGTAAGAACTACAAATTGGTAATCATAGGGGCGCCCTCACTCAGCAGTGGGTAGAAAAGGAGCAGATTAAGATTATGCTCAGTATCAGGCATCCAATGGAGGTCTAGAAATGTTCTATCTCCTGCGGATAAGGAGGGACTCTATGGCTATATATTATATATAAAGTCACTGGTTAGCTTTGTCGATTTAATTAATTCGCACAAAATGAATCAATCTTCTTATATACAGTTACAAATGCAACAAAATAATGCATTTAACCCAATGGAAATGTTTTCCAATTCCGCCCCGAAGATGATCGATTATGGTGCATTCTATTTGTTCATTAGACCTGAACTAGTCTCCGTTATTATGGCGGATCTTACCCATCTTGTTTTACTTCAGCAAGAAACATACCAGACCGTTACCAAAATATTTTTTATTGCTTCCGCGCGTTAACTTTCATTCATGGATCATCAAATTTTGAATTATTGTTAAGGGCACCATTGTGGTTATAATGTGTGGATGTAAGTTCATCAAAAATGTACTAAGATTTTTATAATATTTACGACGCGGAGATGTGGACTCTGAGAGCTAAGCGAGAGACGCAGAAAAGATAGAGAATGAACTGTATCCTATTTGTTTTTTTCATATCGGTTGAAATCGAAGCTGGGTGGTTTTCGAGGTAATGTTTTACTATGAGCGATTTAGGATACAGCGCCGCTTTGTAAGGGATGATTTGTTTTAGAACGGATTTTAACCATGGTGAAAAGTACTAGAATGACAAAACATGCGATGTCAAGCTGAAAAATATATGGAAGACTTAACCGTCACGACGAAAATGCGCCTAGTTAAGTATCTCGTCTTCGCAATATTTATGTTTGGCTCGGAGACTTGGACTCTGAGAGCAAACGATAGACGTACTCGTAGAATAGGTGAATTTGATATGCGGTGTAGGAAATTTATGTTAAAAATTCCATGGGCAGTAAGGTTAGCTAATACCACCACTCTCGACTTGAGAATCACCGATAGGTTGTCGACAATATGCCTACGATGAGTTCTAAGATCCTTTGGATACATTGCTCATGTTCAAGGAGACAGTTTGGGGAGATTTGTGGTCACTGGAAGCATGCAAGGACGATGCACAAGAGTAGGGGTTCTAATGCGTTAGACTGACCAAATAAGAGACACAACAGAACTTCCCTTAAAGGCTGTTTTTTTTTTGGAACCGCAGAGTGCAGTATGAATAGAGAGGAGTCATCAAGGGCTATCATGCGGGTCACTAAGCTGTCATACAGCAGGATGGAATTTTAATATATTTACTTCTTTTGGAATTTTAATATATCATTTCTATGATTTTTTTAGAGTAACGAGAACTTGATGCGACATATTTAAGAAGTCATAAGTACAGAAAATCAATACAATAAAGAATTTTTATTAACCTGTAAAATACTTAATATGAAACAAATTGTTAACGCTGCTAATAATCATTGGATTTTAAAGATTAAACCTAGATGTGGAAAAAGACTAAAAGGAGCCAAAAAAATGCGTACACTAAGAAGAGCACATGGGGTGACAATGTATGATAGAATACGGATTAAAGTGTCTAGGGATGAGTATGAACTTAAGGCTGATGTGTTATGTTAGATGAAAAAGAACACATGGAGATTATTTAGGCACGTGGAACGATTAAATGAAGAAATACTATTAAAACAAATATACAGCACAAATGTGAGTGAAAAACGTGAGAGAGGAAGACCAAGGAAAGTATGGTTAGATCAAGGGAATAATATTTTGAAGGAAGAAAAATTTAAACGTGACAGAATCATATGAGCTATATGAGGAGGTGTATAGATGTGGAAGAGGCGAAATACGTGTACCGAAATGGGAAAGTCTGGCGCTCTGTCTTATCTTCGTACCTCATCAGGGATGACGTGATGGTATAGTATGTATGTAAGAAAATATTTTAACCTTGATTGTTCTCAAATTGGAAATGAATATATAGAAAGATTTCATAGAAATTAAATGCGTCGAACATTTATTGATTTTTTTCTATTTTTAGTAAATTTTTTAAAACATCTTACGTATTAAATAAACGTTTCTATCTTTCGTGAGTAATAGTGGCCATTTTATTTTTCTAATATTCTTCAAAAACTTTCATTGAATTCAACTCGTGTTTTTTTAGCGAAATAAAAGCAAACATTTCGTAGATCTGTGGTCGTGATGAATTAAGATTAATTCCTCTCATATCGTGAGAAAAATTCATCGAATCCCAAGACCCCATCAGTCATGTAATACGAAACCTTTGCAAAATAGCCGGGGAGTGTTTGATTCATAGGATTCTTCATCCAGAAGTTCACCGATCCCTGTCGGATCATAAACAACTTGCCTTATCCGGAGAACTTGTGCAGTATTTGCTTCAATTGCAACATAATGATGTTCGATGTGAACTTTATTATCTGTTACTCTGGTCTGCAATCTATTTGACTCGTCTGAAACAATGCAGTTTGTTGCAAACAATAATTGAAGGATGGTAACTCGTGTTCGCCCTGTCTGACATTTCTTAGAATTTGCCGTGTATCAAAATATTACTTATACAAATAATTTTCGAATGAATAAACCTAAAAGAAAATACACTGCAAATGTGAATGGAAGACATGTTGAAGGAAAACCAAGGAGAATATGGTTGGATCAAATGTATGATAGTTTGAAGGAAGGAAATGCAAGTCAGAGAAATCGTAGTATCTGTATGAGAAAGTGTATGGATTTGGAAGAGGCTAAATACGAGTATATATCGCGATAAGAAAGTCGGGTGATGTCTACTCTTTGTCTACCCCAACAGGGAAACGGCGTGATGATAGGTTTGTGTGTATAAACAATTTTTGTTTTTTATACGAGTATTTTCAATTTCTTGTGATAAATTGATTTAGCATATTAACCATTGAATAATTATTTTCAATTTATATTCTGTTCTACTTTTTCTACTAAGTTTTTCCTAATTTTTTACACTTTTACGACTTTCTTGTCCTGTCGTCCAACATGGAGGTTTCGGGTTCGATTTACGGTCGTACCCATATTCGAAGTATGATTTTTCACTTAGTCTTATTAAAAAATCTGGTTGGTTGGAAGAGGTTGCCACAAAACAATAATCCCACAAAGTTTTACTGTAAACAATGAAATTATAATACAATACAATACACTTTTGTTATAGACAGTTGCAACATGACGGGTTTATAGGCCTTTGGCAATCTCTTTCCAGATTAGAAGACAGACGTCTCACTAACTATGTTAGACTACAGAGATTGTAATTATGTTGATTTCTTACATACTCGTACACCATGACCTCTGTGGCCTAGTTGGTACACCCCCTGTCTTCCGACCTGGAGGTGGCGGGTTCGATTTTAATTTATACTATTTTTTTATCAATGGTTTCAGTTTAATTTTCATTTCATGCCTCTTGAACATCTTTCTGTTTGTTAGAGACTGTTTGTGAACTAACTTACACCCACGAAATTCACATAAAAACACACATAAATAGTCAGAAAAAATCCAAACCGCAGCTTCTCGTGTGATTTGACAATTCTCAGCAAACAATTATATTTTGGTTTGTTTATCCGTTCTTTCAATATTTAGACTTTTATTATATTTTCTCTCTGCGAATGTGGGGATGTGTGTGTGTATTTATATTTTTCACGATTTTCGTGTACATATTGAGTTTATAATTGTGTTAACTGCAAAAATATATATATTATAATTTACGTGTACGAGAGTTTGTGCTAAAAATATCTGACGTCCCCGCGGCTGAGCTCGTCCTTCTATTGGTGGAAACGAGGATGTTATGAGATGAGCTCAGACCGTTTGATGGCATCTCTCTCAAATAAATTTTCTATTCATAGCTTTAACATATATCATATGTGTCATTTCAGAATATATAAATATATACTATGCTTCTATCAATAAGTCTGTTATTTATTTTCACATTACAATAAACCGGCCTAGTTTTAAAGTATAATACAATGAAACGTCCTATGGTCGCTGTCCCCGTTTAACGACGAAGCAATTTTAATATTTCAACAACAACTTTTATCGTTTAATTTTCTATTTTCAAGGAGTTTTAAACATGGGATATATAATATTCATTATTAGATTATTGCCGCCATATTTCACATTTCATTTTTATGATTGACTGTGGCAGTTCTGAAACTAATAAAGGTTGATTTTATGGTCGCATAAATGGAGTTGTATACTTGGTTCTCACATCTGGTATTCTGACTTCGTATGAATACAAGTTTTCAATCTTTCAAATATACACTAAAAAACATTTAGGAGTTTCGGCAAATATGCTTAGTTCAAAAGATGACCTTTTCCTACATCATAATTTGTTGCTTGTGACGTTTTTTTTATCACGATAATCTTCTCTCGAAAAATATGTTTTTTGATAGTCCTAAAAATTATTTCGTATTTTAGATCAAATTGAAACGCAAAAGTTTATATGAGTAAGTTACTCATAGGCGGTGATTATCGATATTTTTAGTATCTCAAAAATCTTTCATAATTAATAAGGCATTCATGATTTATTATGTCTAGCAGTCGGCGAGATGTAATTTTAATTTGGTTCTCGTATTAAGTCTCGTTACCTACTGAGCATTTCTCATAATATACGAGTATGTACATATGTGACAAAAATACTCTGTCGATATATTGTCGATGCGTTATACATCTAGTGTCGACGCGTTTTGTATCTAGTGTTGATGCATTATATGTTATTGTGTCGATGCGTTATATATTTAGTGTTGATGTGTTATATATCTAGTGTCATCGCGTTATGTATCTAGTTTTGATGCGTTATGTTGTGTCGATGCGTTATATATTTAGAGTCGATGTGCCATATGTTTTGTGTCGTCGCTCTATGTATTTAGTGTTGATACGTTATATTGTGTCGATGTGTTATATATCTAGTGTCGTCAAGTTATGTAAATTGTGTCGATGCGTTATATATTAAGTGTCGATGTGTTATATATCTAGTGTTGTCGCGTTATGTATGTAGTGTTGATGCGTTATATTGCGTCAATGCATTATACGAGTATATTTAATGTGTCGTAGAAAACTTTTTACTCTCGATCAAAACATTGATTTGGCCGTCATCTCGTGATAATCAGCCTTCTGATACCATCTACGAGTGTCGTATCACAATTACGGATTTTTCAAACCACATTTGACACACACAATTTCTTACTGCGTTAATGCGGTACACTTGACATTTCTTATATTGGTTTGTATCACATTTTTTCGTTTGCGATAAGCATCAAGTACCACAAAAACAGATTATTTTGTTGCATATTCAAAATAACGCCAAAATAATTTGGAAAAACAAAAATATACATTCAGCATGTTTAAAATAAAATTAGAAACGAAAAGTTTATCTTAACGGCATCTATCTGAGGAAAACAAAACTTCTTTCCAGACAACCTATTATAAGTGGCTTCGTTTCTTTTGAAAATTGAATTTTCTGCGAATCAAATGGATATTTGATATTTCTTAAAATTTGATACATTATATTAAAAAATAATAATAGGTAATAGCTTCACAGTAATAACAATAGAGGCAATGATCACTCTTGCATTCGAAGTCAACGATATTGAAAAATTTCTTGAACAAGGTCATTCCGTCTGTGAATAGTAACGCTCTTTATAGCTCAGTCCGTGATTACTGTACCGAAAACAATTTTAACTCACGATGGCGTAAATAATTATCGGGTACATTTTACAAAAGTTTGTCGTGCAACAAGAGGTTCGGTATTTTTTCTGTAAGTTATTTGTATGGGTACAAACAGGTGAGTAACTATCTTCTTACGCTCAAGGAGTCAAACGTATCCATTAAAAATATAAAACTGTTAAGTCGATTCTCTGCAATAAATATGTCGCTGCAATCTCTTTGGATTTACTCAACTATTAGGGAGTTCCGGATTCTTCTTGAATTCCAAATGATTAGTAAGATCCAAAACTTTTCGACCTGAAAAAGTTACAGACAAATACCATATCCTTCGCATGGTACGGTTGTGTTACAGTTTAAAAAACTACATCTATCCTCAGTAGTATGTCAACTGGTGCCGATAGAAGACGTGTTGTTTCGTAACACTCTAAAATGTTAAAGTTTAAATATCGCGTGGTTATAAAATCAGGTTTCTTTCAAATGAATGAAAAGTCAGACAGAAATTAATTAATGTTTAAACGTTGTATATGAAGAATCTTCTTTGGCATATTCGTCAATAATAGATTGAGCTAAACAATATCGCTTAGGCAAAGAATCTATTGAAGATGACCTTCGTCAAGGCAGACCAGCGAAATAATTCACTCCAGTCACAGTTGCGCTAGTACAAGAGCAAGTGTTACAAGATAGAATTATAAAATAAAAAGACAGTGGGCTTTTCAAAAAAACATTATTTCATTGTATCACCATTTTTATATCTTCGATCCTGAAACTTTGGAGCCTTGCTATGTACTCGTATATTGAATCGAATTGCTGAATTCTTAGCATTTAAATATTTTTTATTGATTTGAAAAAAAAATCGAACAAGGTAATAAGCCGGGTTACACTGTATTGTTTGTAATATGTACATACTAAAATGATGTAAAATATTTTAAATTTCCACTTTACTCCGGATGGTAAAAATATATAACGCGTCGACACTAATTATCTGACGCATAAACACACATATAAAGCATTAACACTTAGTATACTAGATACATGACGCGATGACTCTAAATATTTAATGTATCGACACATATATAACTCATCAATACTAGATACTCAACGTGATGACTTAGAATACACAACGCGACAACACTAGATATGTAACACATTGACACTAAATATATAACGCATTGACACATATATGATATAACGCATCAACACATCGACACTAAATATATAACGCATTGACACATATATAACGCATCAACACTAGATACACAACGCGACGACACTAGATATGTAACGCATCGACATTAAATATATAACGCATTAATACTATATACACAACGCGGCGACTCGAGATATATGATATACTGCCATCATAAGCAAAAACGCAGCTAATTTAACTAAATATGAGGCAATATTCCATATCAAATTCTGAACCATAATCCATAAAAAAATACAGAAAACGATTTATTTTAACACAAAAATCGACATAATGTAATTTTTAATTTTACAAAATACTAGGTTTTTCTAAGCAAAAAAAAACAATAAAATGTGATTCATAAGCAAAAAGATAGCAGGTGCCTATGCGTTTGCTGCGTTTTTGCTTATGAATCACATTTTACTGCTTTTTTGTTTATGAATCGCGACATTTTTAAGCAGCAATGAACAACATAAAAGTGCAGTTTTCTCAAAACTTAACTTTTGCCATTAGCTGCGTTTTTGCTTATGACAGCAGAACGCATCAACACTAGATACAAAACGCGACGACACTAAATACTCGTATATAACGCATTAACACATATACATATAACGCATCAATAAGATACACAACGCGACGACTCGAAATACTCGTATATAACGCATCAACACTAGATACATAACGACACTCGATATATGACGCATAGACACTATTAAGAGTATTCTTGTCACACATGAGAACTGCTTTTTGTATGAACGAATATAATGCTCAGTAACGAGACTTAATACAAGAACCAAATTAAAATGATATCGCGCCTACCGGTAGACAGAATAAATCATGAATGCCTTATTAATTATGTATACGTAAATGATTGATACGTCTCTGCAAAGCCATTATGTTCCTTGCGGTATTACCGGCAATGGTATGTGGTTTATTTATACTCGTACGTACTTTGAATATTCATCCCATATCTGATCCATGACAGTGGCACAACAAAACATTCACAGGAACGGGGGGATCCTATTTGCTTAAAACTATATTTCTTCTTATTCTATAAGAAGTGGCATTAAATGGATAAGCGTTAGATAAATGCGGTTGAAATGAAAGCTTTGTGTTGAGTGTCTGGAAAAACAATGGATAACAGAAAAGAGATTGTGGGCATTATGAAAGAAAAGGAAGATAAAAGAGTTGAGTGCTAAAGATAAAAAAATTGAAATAAAAAGAATGCTTAAGATTAACAAAAATGAGTTTCAGCCACGTAGAAGAGTGGATGGTAAAAAATATTTATAAAAATTATCGATTTGAGTTGTACAAAAGGTACATGAATTTGGAGAAGACATAGAAAAACGTGGCATAGCCAAACTCTAATAGTGTGACGTTTTTATAATGGAAAATTTTGCATGACGAATTATATGGACGTAGCAGAAACCAAACATATTTATTAGATATTAAAAACTCAACATGCCTTATTCATAAAAAATGTATACGCCTCTGGCATATTATCTTTTAATAAATACGCCCACCATTCTTGTAACATCGACTGAAACTCGGCCAAAAACCACAATTGAACAAAATTCAATATTACGATTATTAAAAGTACAATTACACATAGGAAATTAAAATTGAGGTAGTTCATAGTTATTATATATTAATTGGATTAGTTCTTAAGTTATAAATTTGTGTATATTATGCTTTGGCTTATACCTATGCCTTTGGCAAATGTTTCTGTTATAGATTACTTTATTAAATAAAAAAGAAAGAAATATGAAACACGTGTTATCATTAGATATTTTCAGTGAAAAATCTTTTTATACAATGAATCATTTTCGAATTTCAAGTTCTGGTTAATTATTTATCAAATTAATTCATGTTTTACTTCCTTGAAAAGTTTGTATGAGAAAAAAAAAACAAAAATTTCGTTCAGTTTTCTCAAGAGTTATTTAACTTCCTTCAGCGTCGCTTTGTGTTAAAAATTTTAAACTGTAATGTGCGGAGTGTGATAAAAAAGTTGAAGGATTTAACTTAAATTTTACATAAATAAATTTAAATACCTCATTATTTGAATAGATCTTTAGTACTCAA
The DNA here is from genome assembly GCA_949825065.1 of Odontocerum albicorne. NCBI lineage: Eukaryota > Metazoa > Arthropoda > Insecta > Trichoptera > Odontoceridae > Odontocerum > Odontocerum albicorne. The sequence continues at coordinate 36,431,233 of OX463846.1, forward strand.
TGATACATAACACTCTTAACATGCTTATTTCTTTTAGTATGCAATTAGATTGACGATTTTGATGGCCTAGTTGGTAAAACGCTTGATTTTGATCGGGGAATTTCGGGTTCGTAGAACGATGTTACCTAAAACAAAAGAAATATTCATTTCTTTAAATAGTTCGACTGATTAAAATACTCGCTCGCGCTAGACTTGTACGAGTGTTGTTGCCTCTCCACGTGCGATGTAGTAACCGAGAACTCCGTGCTTACTCCATTGGTTTTATACAAGTCGTGATTAATTAAGGCCAAAGTCAATAGTGTCTCCTAGCGACGCTCTGCTGTGTGTCCGCATCACCAATTTAGGTGTGTAAGGGTTACCATCTGAACCAACGAAATTTATGATGACACATATTCAACACATTTTGAATATAAATTTTGAGGCTAGTAATTTTGAACTAATAGTTTATATTTTCTAACTATTTATTTACTTCAACTAGAAACTGTTAAATTGATACATTTTATGAAATATATTTTCATGTACCTATCTAAAATATTTTTTTTATTTACGAGTTTATTTTCCAGTATTTATAAGACTAACGAGGTTTAGCGAATTTCATACCAATCCAAGAGTTAAATAAGAAATAATTAATGAAAGTTCGTCCACCTACTTTACGATCACCCTTTAGATAATTGCTGACTAGAAGTTTTTAAGAAGTGAAAACTTTTCTGTTTTATGAAACAAAAAATCAAAGTTTTGCGTACATATTATATTATCATAATGATGTGAGATCCCTTATTTTTCTTTCGGGGTGCTTTTATAAAGGAGAAAGAATAATTATATTTTATAGAAGTATTTTTTTTATTTAATGTCTAATATTAATGTTGGTCTTAGAGACTTGGTGTGACATTTGCTTTTGCAATTTTCACACAACATGGTAATTATTTACACAGATTAAAAACTAGATTGAGGAAAATGGTTTGATTAACCAACCGATTTAGATTTATATTCCAGCATATTTATTATGTCTTTATAATCCAGATGCCTGCGTCAAAAGTAACATTATAAGTGCAGTATAAATTCTGGTGCATTATAAATTTCTTATTCGTTTTTGAAGCCCACGTTTCAAATTTCGTATAAACACACATACACAACATATGAAAGAAAGCAGAAGAAATATACGAAAAATTAGAGGGATTTGAAGTAAAAAGCTTTAAGATGGTTTGGGACAAGGATAAGAGTAAGAAGAATGATGTTAAGATGCGGTGCACTAAGAAAAAAATGTGGAGTGTCAATGTTTTAAAGAAGGCGGAATGAAGACATGTATTAAATTGATGTTTAACGTAATGTGAAGAAAGGAGATTTAAGACAGTTTGGGCTTGTGAAGAGAATGAATGACTAAACTAGTTTGCAAGTAAGAAGTTGAAGGTGTACGTGAAAAGGAGGAAATCAAGGAAAATGTTGCTGTATCAAGTGAACCAGATTTTAACCGTTCGAGTGCTGAGAGTCTATATATAGACGTTTTATAGTGTAGGTAATAGACCGACGTACCAACCTTCGCACATGTCCAAAGGTCGCATACCAGAACATTAATATTGTTTACCCGCAAATACTATTTACGTTACATTCCACAGTAGAAAGAGAACGCATCGCGTTGTCTCACCGTTTTCGTCAACAAATTACCTACCCACTATATTATTCGCAACGTCCGCAAACACGTCTGCACGCGCAGGAGTGAGATAAAGTATATATTGCGGGCGCATTCACGCACATCTACAAATACCTACTTACCGATAAATAAAGATTATTATTCACTTGACCATTCATTGCTGTTTACTATTCATTGATTGTTCACTCTCACTTTCCGCATTCCTAATCGACGTATTTTATTTTAAATACTAAACAATCAAAATCATCACGACGTACCAGTAAAGCATTCCGCTAAAATAGTATTAGAAAAACGTCCAGCAGTTAAACGGTTAAAAGAAGGTAAAGTGAGAAGTATGAATAACAGAGCAATGCATGACGAGGTGTATGAATGTGGAGAAGGCGAAAATTATGTGCTTGGATAGAAAAAAATGAAAATTGTTCTGCTTACTTCACAAGCGATAAGCGGTGTTTCTGTAAGACATAATTTCATCTGAACTTATTTAATGTCGCTTGTAAGCTATGTTCTATAAAAAAAACGCTCTTAATGTGATTTTATTTTTACATTAGAATGCTATGTAAGGCATCTATATTTTATTATCATTGACAGCTTGAAAGGCTAAAGAATACAACATTTTCCGCTTAACGGTGACAATTGAAGACGAAAAAGTGACAACCAACATTATACAAACAATAGGTTACGTTTTGCACAAGAAAAAATATTAAGAAATATTTGATAAAAAAAATTATGACTCTATTTTTTGAATATCCTAAAAATTACACAAGAGTAGTTTTTGTTTTAAATCTTTAATTATTTTTTATGTAGATTTAGCTTCTTTGTGATGTCGTGTTTAGTAATAATCATTACGGAATTTCGCAAAATAGAGCCTTTTTTATTTTATTTTATAAGTGTATTTACTTATCCTCTTTTCCTTACTTAAATTTAGTGTATCATTCTTATTGACTTCTGCTCTTTAACACTTATCCTTTCCATCTTGTTTGGCCGAAGTTTTATATAACTATTTGTTATTTCATTAAACGTGCTTCAAGTCGTGAAGAGAAACTCACGTTCTGGGTATTTCTGCCTCAAGCTGAGGAAAGGAAAGGAAAGGAAAGAAGCTCCACACCCGACCTCCCAAGGATGTAGCAACTTAGGCCGTGACCTGTCTAGAGCACCCAGAACAAAATGCTAAATTCAATCCTAAAACAACTATTTTAACGTTAATCATAATAGTTTTAAGCTTACTAAGTTATGTGATCGGGCGTGCAGGTTTCGACGCATCTAAAGGTCCGAGCGAGTTTAAATTTCACATATCTTTCTTTATTGCAAGTTATTAACTGTTTCAATACCAAGAAAGGAATGATTCGCATAATTAATCCTTATTGCACAGCTTATCGTGACAACCAGAATAATTCACATCTTTCTTTGTTGCAAGTTATTGACTATTTCAATACCAAAAAGTAATTATTCGCATAATTAATCCTTATTGCACACACCTAGCGCGTTTATTTCCACGTTCATGTTATTAGGTGTACAAATAAGTTTCCGCCGTTTTTTATAAAAAAATGGGCATTTATTGTGAAAGAACGGAACCTCATGTTTTATTCGAAGTAGTACCCATCGCTTGCCACTACTTTTCCCCATCTTTCTGTCAGCATACGAATACCGCGTCAGTCATCATCATCATCTTTTGAGGCTATCCACGAATCGACTCAATTTTTGGTATCTTCATATGATGTGAAGTGCTGCTCAGACAGGCCATGCGTCATCGATCAAAACAAGTGGTAATCAAAAGGAGCAATGTCTGGTGAATACAGCGGGTGGGGTAAAACTTCTCAATTGAGTGTTTCCAAATAGGTTTTGACTGGTGCCGCAACATGTGGACTAGCATTATCATGCAGGAGAATAATTTTGTCGTGTCTGGCGTAGTAGTGGGCGCGCTTTTCCTCGAGTGCTCGACTCAATCTCATCAATTATGTTCGGTAGACAGCCCCAGCAATGGTTTCATTCGGTTTGAGCAACTCATAATACACGACACCAAGCTGATCCCACCAAATACACAACAAGAGTTTTTTTCCATGAATATTTGGCTTAGCCGTAGATGTTGAAGCATGACCAGGGGATCCCCATGATTTCTTCCTTTTTGGATTATCATAATGGATGCATTTTTCATCACCAGTGACTATATGGTGCAGAAAACCCTTTCGTTTATGCCTGGCAAGCAGCATTTCACATGTGGAAAATTGGCATTCAAAGTTTCTACGTGTCAGTTCATATGAATCCCAATTTCTTTGTTTTTGAATCATTCCCAATGATTTCAACCCATGTGAAATTGCTTGTTGAGTCACTCCTAATGTAAGTGCAAGTTCTTCTTGCGTTTGGCACGAATCTTGATCCAATAATACTTCCAATTCCGCGTCTTCGTACACTTTCGGCCTTCCGCTACGTTCTTTGTCTTCGATGTCAAATTCACCGTTCTTAAACTTTTGAAACCACTCACGACAACTTCTCTCACTTAAGGCAGCCTCACCATATGCTTCTACAAGCAATCGATGCGCCTCAGCTGCAGATTTCTTCAAATTGAAGAAGTAAATCAAAAGTTCCCGCAAATGACACTTATTCGGCTCAAAACTTGACATTTTCGAACACAAAAAAATATGTTATACTGATAAAAATTCACTAATATTTCAAGGTCATGTTGTTGACAGATGTCCAACCTTACGATAATGACATTTTACATCTGACAATTTTAACCATAACTTACTGGTGGCGCCAACTTTTGTCAAACGGCGGTGACTTATTTGTACACCCAATATTATGCTTATTTTATCTATTTGACATATATATTTATGCTATATTTCCTATAAGTAAAGCTACAGCCATCTCTGTAGAAGATTGTGAATATTTTTGCCATTTGTTAAGATGATTTCTAATCAAGATATCGTTACCCTAATTTGTAAATTTGCTAAATCCATAAATACAAACTTTACAGGGTGGCAATAAAACTGCATAACTATTCTAATTTAAGTCTTATTAGTATTTTTTTTACTTAAATATCAGAAGACCAAGAGATACACTCCGAGTAAAAAAAAGTTAAATATCATTATGGCATCATGATTTTATTGATAATTATTGGGGTTAGCAATTTTGCGATGGTGAATATTTAAAAATTGTTGTAATTATTGTAGGAGTTAGCAAAATTGTATATTAATATTCGTTTTTACTGTGGAGGTCTCCTAATAATGAAAAACAAATTACTTGAAGTATTTTATTTGGGTATAAACAATGCAAGAGTGATGATAAAATACACAAATCAAACGATATAAAACAAGTTAAATAAAATAAAAATTACAACTAGAAGATTATTACTCATAGAGTCAAAAATAAAGTTAAGTGATTGATGTAGCTATTTCAGTTTTCATTGTTTGAATAATTTTACATGAAAATGCAAATTTAGATCACATTATGTTTGTGAAATGAAGTAGACGAGAAAGGTGCTGTAATATATCTTGTTGTGCACCATTCGGTTTTATAAAAATTATAAAGTTCTGATTTTGACCTCCATTCGGGCAACAAGTAATTTTTGGAAGTTCTTTTTCGGCAGAAATGGGATTCCATTTTTGGAACTCATTAAAGAAGTTGGTATGATTCTCATTAGTTTCCACAAATCAATTCCTGTTGCTTTTTTAAACAATAATTGCATTTTAAAATTCTAAACTACCGCTTTTCTTCTTCCAGTTTAATACTGACATCCTATTTAAATATAATGTATGCAAAAACATCGTTTTGCATATCCGTATGTCAGAATCATTCTTTCTTAGAAAATATGTTGTAGACGACACTCGAATAGATTTTTCCGGATCTGTTCTACCCTTCGGTCTTTTTACCGGTAAAACTTTCACTAGCCCATCTACATAAATTCGTTTTTCTTTCCAATTCAAGTTCCAAAATAGGTTAAAAATGTTTATTCTGTCCTCATCCGATATAGAATAACACTTCAAGACACCTTTTTTAAAAACTTTACATTTACACCTTTTTTTAAGTTTTTTATCATTCTTCGGTATTTTATTACTCCATGATCCATTGTTTTCCTTTTTTCTGCCTGAATATCATTTTTCTTTCTCTCTGTTTGCCTTGTTCTTACTAGAGAACCAAGAAGAATTATCAATGTCAAACCTTTTCTTTCTTACTTTTTTAGTAGGTTGAAGTGGTCCATATCTAATTACGGCACTAATGAAATTTTGACTCCTTGGCTTTCATCATCACTTATAATGTCATCAATGGTTAAATACTATCTCGGATTGTGTTATCAGTTCAGTTAAATTTTGTACAATATCCATATTATCAGCACTTTCCATAATTATAATATTATTGTGAACCGTGTAAGGTTGTGTTGCTATAATTCCTTTGGATAAATCTTCTAACTGAGTAGTATCCGTATTTACACAGTATTATGTGATTTCTGCATTATCACTATCAACGACTAAAATTGGCAATTCCATGAATAAATTTGGACTTTCTTGAAAATCATCGCTCATACGATTTTCTTCATCACTTTTACGATTTTCTGTCACTAATCCAACCATAAATATTCCTCAGTTATTCATCTATAAAAATAGACAATACTTATAAAAGTACTTTAATGCTTCAAATATTCATATTAATTTAAATAAACACAATTTTGTTTAATTCCACCCAGTAATAATTAAAATGCAAAGTGGATTTTACACGTGTTGAAAAATTTCTCATACCCCTAGATGAATAAAATGAGAAATTGAGTCATAAATAAGGGGAAAAAACTTAACAAAATAGTGTTTATACTTATATTCATAGGAAATAATGCATTTTTTTCAAAATATTGTAACTGAAATCACCTTTAAAATTAAATATTTTGACAGCTACCACAATGCCACTTGATTCTAACGGATTCACATACAAAATGGTGGAGTTACACATTTTGCAGTGTTGAAATTGGTAGCATAGGAGTTATCAATTTTTCTTGAGGCGTTTTTCAAAGCCCTTTCAATATTTGTGGGCATGTAAAATTTTTATAGCATGTGTATTTGAATGTCGAGAACAAAATGCAATTGTTAAGTCATTTTTCGACAAAAGTGGAGTTAGCAAATTTACAAATTAGGATAGCGATATGTCATTTTTCTCAAGTGATCCGTTTGACAGCCGTTGTACGAGTATGTCGCTAGGGTTGGCAATTTAGTAATTTTTTGTGTGTTTCAAGTTATTCAACAATATAAGGTGGATTCCCCATAATTTATTAGTTAGTTGTGTTGCAATACTTTTAAGCATAATGTATCTCGTGTGTCGAAAAAGTTTATTTTTTTAATTGTTTTTTTTTAACGCTATTTTAATATTTTTTTGGCTTTTTTATTAAAAATCTTCGCTGTTACAACATAAACACAGATTCGTTTTACATTAGTGGTTAACTTTCCGTTATATATGATTAAAATTTCGTGTTTTATATATAATGAATGAAATTAAATTTCGGCATTGCGTTCTACAGTTTACACATCTTAGTGTAATGACAACCCTGAATGTTATTTCGAGACAGTAAAAAATCCATTAAATTTTCTCAAAAAGAGACATAAAACATAACAGTATGTGAACAAAGCGCGAGTAATCGACTTTGTACTTATAAAGCTTTAAATATTTTTTAAAACAAAAATAAAAAAGTTAAAAAAAAGGTGGCCTCCAGGTACACACCACCTTCTCCATGCCTAGTAGGAATTATGTTAAATACGTCGTTTTTTCTGGTGATTAATTTTTATTAAAGGACAGCAAATCTTAAAAAAGTTTATTAAATGAACTCTTGAAATGACTTTTCTCTAACGTATTTTTGCGTAATATTTAATGAATGTATCATCTTTATTTTTGTTTTAACAGTCGTTTTCTCAAGTAGTATTTTAATTACATCCATCATTGTCTGCGTCAAAGTATTGAGATATGGGTGGCGTGTGCAACTTTAAGAAGCACTCGAAGACAGCCTTTTTTGGGAAGTCTAATTAAAATTTATGATTATATTATATACAAACACTACACACGTATTTTATCTAAACCCGAATGTGTTAATATCACATCTTGCAAGATCTACGAAGGTTTCTTTGTAGTTTGTCTTCACTTGGTAAGTTTTCTTTTCAAATATATTTTTCTTAGAGCGAAGAAGTTTCTAATCTTATTACCGTATCAACTTGTTTTCATTTTGTTATATTTTTTATAGTGACTACAAATCCCTAGACAAAGCCATAAATGACTAAAATACTCGTACTTTGGAATTTTTTGACTAAACTTAGTACAAAACGAAAACTTAGTAATGGAACGTGTTTCATTCCCGAGATTTATTTTCTCTCTACCAATCCTTCCTTTGTATTTGATTAATAATATCTCTCTTTTATTTTTAATGTATATTATTGTATATTAATATATTTTATAAAGATGAATAATGATATGAAATTTTTTGTGACAACTTCCTTTATTTACTTTTATCTAGTTAGTTAAATAGGAGTGCCGCAATTCAATAACTCAGTCAGATTTTTCTTTAATGAGTTGTTAAATAAATTAATCATATATATTTTTTACAATAACAATATAACAAGTAAAATTAGTTCAAGTTTCTCAAAGGTATTCGATTTGAACGTTAAGTATTAAATTTGACAAAATGAATATTTTTCCCGAACCTGTTGCATATTGAAACATATTCGATTTTATTGTTAGAATATCTTTTGTTTGGTAATTTTCGCTGTTCTTTATGTTTCCTTTCTGCTATAGTTTCTTCTTGTGTTGGGACGTAAAGAGAGCATATCGCCTGCGATTTATTAGTCTAGCCCCACTCGATTCTTTCATACTGAATATATCAAGACGTCACTTGTCTATGCCATTTGTTACACTCAAATAGACAATCTCGACTGTGTATGAGGAAAACTGTTTAAAATAAAAACTATTTCCTTTACAAAAACATTTCCCTAAATGTAGTTCATGTTTGTTTTTTTTTTGTTTGTTGAAGTTATACGAGTATAATGAATTGGATTTTAATTTCTCAACTATATAGTAACTATGGCCCTTTAATTTTCCAAATTATTTTATAATGGTTGTGTGTGTGGTCTGGATTATGTATTTTTGGTAGTTTTTAAGGTGACAAATATGATTTTCTTAATGTTATATCCCTGTTGCGTTCAATGAATGTCGCGTTTCCTCCTTCTTCGATGACGTTTTCCATTTATAGATTGATTATGATTTTTTTAATATCAATCAATCGAAACTTGTACAGAATTGTGTTTTTTATTAATTTCATTAAGTATATTTTACTATTTCTGATAGAATTTATGGAACAACTTTTTTTATAGCGACCTGGTTTCATGGATTACACGTAATTGTAGGAACAATTTTCCTTACAATTTGTTTTATCCGGTTAATTAAAAACCACTTTTCTTTATACCACCATTTTGGATTCGAAGCTGCTTCATGATACTGACATTTAATTATTTTATAAAAACCATTTTGGCAATAACAGTGTTTGCAAAACATCTTTGTGTGAGTGGATTGCCTATAAAAATCTTTTAATTCTTATTAAGATAAACATATTTTAAATAAAGATAAAAATATAAGAAAGAAGAATACATGTGGAGGTTTATAAGCGTGTCCACTGAATGTTTTAATTAATTACATCACGTTTTTTTTTTCTTACAAGATGTCCGGCTCTGGACCTTCTGAGCCTTGGCCAGTTGTGTGCTGTTTGCTTGCAAATTATATGAATTGTGTTGTTGTTTTGATATTTATAACTATATTGTAATATATGTTATTTCTGTATTCACTCACACTCTAAATTTGAAATGTATTTTATTAAATACTCGTATTGTTAATGCTCGAAATGTATTTCTTCAGTCTCCTCAGAAACCCTGGGCTGGATTGCAAATAGATCCAGACAGTATTTATTTTCAGGGCATTTTACATCAAAATGTATTATTTAGTTAATGCTAAATATCTGCCTAACATATATTATTGACGCTTTTGGACACGTAACAATGATAAGTATGTCCTTGGAACAAGGAATTCCGTTTGAGTTGACCTCGACCGAAAAAAAACTTGATCAAAATATTTATTTTAAGGTTTTCTGTATCTGTATTTATGTGGAAAAATATGGAAAATCCTGTTAAGCAAGTGATCCAATTTTAATACGTAGATGTCGACATCTCTGACCACAATGATTTCTATAACAAAGGAAATAAATACACCAATACAGTAGTTACAACATCTGGCTGTCTATGAGATTCAATCTGAAAAACAAACACAAAGTAAGAATTTATAAGACCTGTGTCAGGCTGATCATGACATATAATGATGAAACCAGAGCCTACGCAACTAGAACAATGCGCCTTCTTCGATCTTTTGAACTGAGAATATTACGAAACATCGCGGGAAAATCTCTTAGAGATTCACAAACTAACACCCGACAGACCGGCACACAAATGATTTAGTCAAATGGAGCAGAAATTGAAGGCGGTTCCATGTGGATAGGATGAACAGTGACAGAATCCCATACATAGCGACATGCGAGGTCCCTGCACGCCATCGCATACCAGGAAGGCCGCCTAAAAGGTGGATATAGCTGGTTCTCTACCTCCCAGGAATTATTTTCGCAACATAACAGATGCAAGATAATAATTATAACACATCAAAAAGAAGAAGATCATTCTACCGTGAAAAGACAATAGCTGAAGGTGATGACAGTACATAACAAATTAATTACATTGATATACGTTTCCTGACAGTACATGCCAATTAAATTACATTGAAATACGTTTCCTGACAGTACATACTTAAGAAAAGAACATTGTATTTGGTTAGAATTCTATATTTTACTAAAACATGCCATCAAAATTAAATTCTAAGTTAGCGAATAAATACTGCAAAATCGAACGGCACTTCCATTAATTCAAGTTTCGAGTATAAGCAGTTACGAATTTCCTCTCGCATATTTCCGATTCATATTAGTTAAACTTGTCAGTTCTTCCTCGCAATGTGCCGTGCAAATCTGTCTTGGACCAGTTCCAAGAACTCTGGAATTAAAATCCCCCAAGTGCATATCATGGAGTATTCCTCGCCTGCACTTGAAGACACTAATCCTTAGGATGCATCGCTTGTCCAGTGGAAGGGCAATAACGAGTGCATATTAATAACCACGCTAATTTCTGGAATGTTGAGATGCTTTTGCACATCTGTTAATACAAGTTTCGCGCCTTCTGATTTTAAGATACCACTGTCCGGACCAATTGGCGTATTATTATTTTTTTTTGCAGCTGTTATTTAAAATCGCGTCCAGTTAAATAAATACACTTCATACCGAGCCAAACGTTAAGTTGATATTTTAGTCTGCTTTTCAATCAGGTTGGCGTGATTTATTTTTTATGTATAAAAATATTTGTTCGATTATGATCATTTAGTTATTTTTGTTATCTGCAAAGGTATACTCGTATATTTGTAGGATTTGCTATTAGCCAAACTTTTACCTAGGCCAGTCATATTCTGTTTAAAAATATTACAGTGAAGAAAAATGTTTGATATATTGTATTTATTATAAATCACTAATTACAGTTCCAATTATAATTATGTAAATTAACTATAATTACTTTAAAAATAATTAGTGAGAAAAATTAAGTTGCTTTGTATCATCCTTCAATTTTTCCATATCAGGCTGCATGCTAGTTGTTGACATATTTAATATAGTTTACCAATGGGTATCAGTTAATATTGATCTTGTTGAGTTTTTGAAGATTTATATTATAAGTTGAACCAAAATCACAATCATTTTAATGTAACTAATTCTTTCAAATTAATATATTCTCGACTATGTGGGCCCCAAAATGGCCCTCATAGGCCGTAGTTGAGCCATGCCTGGTCTTGACGGAGATTTCATAACGAATACTCGCATATAGAAAAAGAGTACGTAATTTTTTTTTACAGTAATTATAACTATCAATTTATCTGATACTTCCATAGCCTAGATGGTAAGAGGTTGTCTTCCACGCGGGAGTTCGACCTCGATTCCTGATGGTACTCGAAAAATATATTTAAAATGGGTCACTGCCTTGTAAAAGAGTTGGTTTGATAATAATAAATGCATGCGCTATGCATGTGCGGGTACTTTTGCCTCTGCACGTCTAGTAGTATTTTCAACAGTTACGATGATGAAATACATGTTGCAACAACACGCTTCTGTATATCTTCATCTGAACAGCTCTTGTAAACATGCTCTCCTAATAGCAAATTTTCTCACCTTATTCTATACCTGCCTTTAAGCATCTACCTATTGCAATCAGCGGCGGCTGATCTCGAGGTGCGTTGGTGCGCTGAGCACTAACGCACCTCGAGACGCTGAGCGAATATGAAATATCGCTGTCTCACGGTTTACTGTACATCTCAGTCGGCCCTATATTAATTTGCGGTTCCGTCCGGTACGTATTGGAGATCGCTCCGGTAGTATTGGCAAACTTGGCCGGTCAATTTGAAAGGAATATTTTTTTAAATTTAATTTAGTTTTTTTTTGGATTTTCACTTAAATAAAAATACTCGTTCTATTTATCAGTATTCTTATACATATTTAATCTATACAAATATTTAACATTTTTGGAAGTCATGTTTGCGAATATATAATTTAATTATTGCGAATTATTTCTCCGGTTCAGCGCACCAACGCACCTCTAGACCAGCCGCCGCTGATTGCAATTATTCGTTGAATCAACTTTTTCAACAATCTTCAACTAGAGTGCAGCCTGGAAGACTTATTACCATTTAGTAATCTCTTCCAACCAACCAAAATGTTGTAAAACAAGCCTCAAGTGAAAACTAGACTAGAATTATTTAAAAAAAAATGGGTATCAACGGGGACAGGCGTCTTATCAACTAAGGCTATGGGGGTTTTACATTGTTCTTTTTATATTATTATTGTGGAAACAATTCGCTTTGTGATTCTATTTCTCTGTCTCTCTTTTATCTCTAAGATATGCGACAGTAAGGTTTAAGTTTTCTTTTACGACGCAAGATGAAAATAAAGCTCGGTAAGTCCATAACAACTGGCAAACGTTCACTTGCTCCAGCGACTCGCTTGTGTTTCACTTGACACGGACCAAAAATAACTTTTTTAATAACGTTTGTAAGTGGCCATTAAAATTTACACTCATTTACACTAATTGGTCTTAATTTTATTCTTTAATAACATTGTGGAATTCTTTAAATTATTGAGATATTTGGAGAAATAAAAGAAAATATGTTAAACGTTGTCTCGAAAATTGCAAGTGAATAAAAAAAAAACAGATGCGTGAGACTTTCGCGCGGTAGAAGTGAAACTTCTTAGCTCCTAGGAAAAGTAGATTTTATACATTGCTTTTTATTTCATTTGCTAACGATTTTTTTTTAGGGTTAGGAATTTTTATGTGGAATTTAATTCAAGAAAGTCGCTCTTTATTAAATAAAAAATAGTTACATATATGGAATTTATTCAAGAAAATCTCTAAAATTGAATAAATAAATATATATTTTTTTATTTTTATAATAAATAATAATCATTTTAATAATTAATTATAATTTTAATAATGATATAATACACTTAATAATATTAAATATATATTTTTTAAGATTAAATATATTAATATGTTTATGTTATTATTAATTATTAAATTAATTATTTTTATCTAAGTATTTTTTTTTTATTTATTATTATATTATTTTTATTATATTATATTAATAATTAATTATACTATAATTAATTATAATATAATTATTAATATTTTAATAACATATATATTATATTATTATATATTAAATATAAATTATATGATATATTAAATAAATATTAAATAAAATAAAATAATTTAATATAAAATAAAATTAATAATTATTAAACATATTAATATAAAAATAATATATAACAAAAAATATATATTTTTTTATTTTTAATAATAAATAATAATAATTTTAATAATAAATAATAATTTTAATAATAATGTAATACACTTAATAATATTAAAGTAATATTAATTATGATTAATAATAAACAATGATTAATATTAAAATAATTAATAATAATTTATTGATACATAAAATATTTAATAATAATATAATACACTGTTTCGATTTTCGTGACGTTCAGGCCAATTTTCCCTATCGCGTCTATAGACGCTCCATTTCAAAAACGTATATGCTCAAACCATGCTAGGGAAGAATGGAGAAGACAGCAAGGCGAACTAACGTCTCCATTCTCGAAGAATTGAGAATCACCGACAAATTGTCGACAATATGCCTTCGACGAGTCCTCCGATTATTTGGGTACATTGTTCATGGCCAAGGAAATAGTGTGGAGAGGAGATAGTTTTGACGACGCACAATATTAAAAATCTAATGTGTTGGACTGACCAAATGAGAGACGCAACTGGACTACTCTTAGCAACTGTCATAAGATATCATGGGAGTCACGATGCTCAGACAGCTACACGGAAGATATGCTCAAACAATTAACATACAGATATTCAAAAACAATTCATTAATTACGAATTTACTGTATCATAAATTTGTTCAATGTTTATTTCCTTAAGAACTAAAGCCAGTGTATTCTCTACAAGGTTTCGGCTTTAACTTTGTGGGCTACATATTATAATATTAAATCATAAATTACTCAGTTATTACACTAATCCCCGAGACACGTGCTTCTACTTCATATCGCTAGGCCCTCTTCAAGCAGAAAATTAAAGAATTCTTACGGTTTTGTTTATATTATATTGCAATATTTTTTGTTAGTCTTTCTTCATTCATTCGTTCTACATGTCCAAACCATCTTAGAGTGCTCTTTTTCATCTTAGTCAACACATCAATATATTGTTTTAATTCACATTCATCCCTAATCACTTAATTCCGTATTCTGTCAGACATTGTCGCCCGTGTATTATTCCCAGTGCGTGCATTTCTTGAGTATTTATTTGAATTCTTTCAGTATTTTTCCACGTCCACATTTCACTCCCATACATCGAAGTTGATACTAAAATACAGTTGTAAATATCATCTTTGCAGATTTTTATATTGTTTTACTGCCCCGTTGACTTTGTTTTCTATCGCTACACACCGTTCGATATCCTCGTAATTATTTCATAATCTGAGAAAATGCTACCGAAATAACGAAATTCTTGCTCGAATCTTTCATTATTCACCCATATATCGTATTTACCTATCCTTTCATACTTTTCTATCATCATGGCTTTATTGTAATTATTGAATTATTCATAGTTCATAAATTAATTCGCATTGGAGTGTTCAATACCATAAAGGAAAACAGTGTTTATATTTATTTGCAATATTAGTATTGTTTCGCACGTATTCATCAGCAAAATGGTAGCTTGTTTGTTCTCTCTCCCAGTCCATCAGAGTGTATCTGTACACGCCCGTAGCATCCAAGGATAATTGGTCACGTCCAGACATAATAAGAAGAGGACGATGGCTGATATCCTGATGCCTTGTGCCTGATGCTCACCGGAGCTACGTCTCATTTCCAACAATAGCCCCCATTCAATACAGTGTGGCAGGATAATTGTCTTCTCTTTGTGGTCTGCCAAGCAGCGCCGTGATGGTTCATGCTACCGACACCAATTACCATCTGAATGTTATAGCAACTACAAGTCCTTTAAAGGTGTTACTAGTTTGTTTTTTTTTTTCAATTCAAGAAATTAATTCCGAGTATATTGCTTGTAGCAATTACATTAATATCGATTTGCCTAATAAATCTATTCGATTTATATTGCGATGTTTGGCAATTAATATTTCTTACTACAGACGTGGTATTTACAAAATTTGGCAAAAACGTTACGGGGTTTTCGGAACTTTATCTATTGGATTTATTGTATTGCGTATTTTTATCGTAAAAATCTTTATATGTTCACTTCCATATATTTGGAGGTCTTCCTAGGTGGAGTGCCAGCAAGTATTTCTTGCATTGCCATACAGGGAACCTTGGTGCTAACCATATTTTCCACATGGCCTCGCCAGTGTTTTGTGCGGTTTCTACCACATCTCACAATATCGTCTACTTCACGTACACATATTTCTCGGATACGAAATTTATAACTATCTTTTCATTTCATTAGTTCTGAGCATGCTTTAAATTTTTGTTGCATCTACCCTAGACTCTATTCCATGAATAAATGAAGGCCCATCACCCGTGAAGGATATAATAGAAATCAGAATACAAAGTTGGGGACCAGGCCACGTTGACGTTGATGCCACTGGAGGTGACTATATAAGCCAATTAGTGATGAACATATGTTGTTGCGTATGTGATAAGGAGCTTGTAGTTTGTCTGCGTTTTCTTTCTCTACTGAATCCCTGATAACTACCGACAGTTATACGCCATTTGGTTCTATTTGCTTCTATTTGCTTGCAGTTATGCTGGGCATTAATGTGTTTAAGCGTCTCATGCAATACGCCGTTATATATCTTGCATTGCCCACCGCTATCAAATGACACTTTGCTTTCATCAAAAGACTTAATTAAAATCTTTTTCAAAGGGGTTGGTCGTAAAAAAAATTGAGTACCATAACATGAAAACTTTTATTTGAGACGAAAAGAAATCATTCTAAAATCTTTTGAAGTTTTCATTACTCATTCACGATAGACGATTCTTTGATCTTGAATTGTTTAAGATGCACCCTCTGGGACTTTCTAGCTTGAATACTTTTAAAAATGATCCTTTAAATTTGCATTTAATTCGTCCCTTTCCAATCTCTATGGAAGAATAATTATTTTTATTTAACTTGTGTTCTGTTTGGTTTTAGATATTCGAAGAGCAACTAAATAAGACGCTTGAAGAAGCGACTTGTCACTAGTCATAATTTTCTTTATTTGACTTTTCTGAATTTTCGACTGGTAGTGTAATCTTTTCAACTGGTAGTGTTATCTTTCAAAAAAATCCAGTGGCTTATCTGCGATATCACTATTCTGTGAATGCATATGACGAACAAATTTGGAAGGTTTCATGGCGTCATTTGATAAAATTCCGACACACACACGCAAGGGCCGTGGAGATAGTTCACTTCCAGGGGTTACAGGGAAACCAAGTTTTAAGAACTTTTTATCATACTGCCTAACAAAGTTTCCTTTACTTATTTTTGGCTTCTGTCGCACATTCTAAAGTATCAACATAATTATTTTGGCTTGTTTCTTCTAAACTTACAGTACTTGTTCTTGGATTATTGTCGGTGTTATCACAATTCTTCTCCTGATTATTGTTCTTGTTTTTAAAGAATGTTAAAAGGTTTTGCTGTTTGTTTTTATTTTTTTTCCATTTTGTATGGTTTATAAATTTGCAACACGAGAAACGCTTTTCCGAAATACCGCGAAACAGAATAAACAAACGATGGATGCAGCGAATTTAAAAACGTTCGGGTACGGCAAGGTGTGCAGAACTCGTTGTCAACAGAAGAGCTGTCACAACAGAAGAGCTGGTGGAACAATGTACAATATGATCTTTGAGGAATAATAAAGTAATACTTTCTGGTTCAAAATGTACTGTTCATGGAAGTACACGCTAATATATTTCTTAATAGGGTAGTTCTCGGCATTCATGGCTAACCTGACTTGTGATTCTAGGGATATTCTGGATCCCTCGATAGGAATAACATATATGTGTCTTTGTTAGAAGTCGGAGAGAATTCTATGAATTTCTAAATAGAAAAACCTTGAAACAAACACTCCGATCCTCCTGCACGCCGCAAATAATATCCTCAAGTAATATTGTAGTTTAAAAATATAAATGTATAATTACCATACATGTATTTTTTTTTATTTATTTATTTAAATATTTAAAGAGAGATTAGGGAAATTCTGAGAGAATCTAAGAAACTTTAATATCGTCATTTTAAAAAACCGACTGCTATTTGCGGACCGGCAGAACATTTCTGCGGACCGACGGCTGGGGAACACTGTACTAAGTAAACGAACGCCCCAGGTTCAATTCCTAGCAAATTCACTTCCGAACTTGTTTTACTGTTAGATAATTTTATATTTTTTCTATAGCTTAAATTCTTACATTCTTAAAGCGCTATTAAATAACACAAAATCATAAATTCTTAAAGCGCTATAAATAACACAAAAAGCGCTTTATATTATAAAACTGTGACTTACGAAAGGCTGCTGGAGAATGAATATGCCGATCGTCATTTAAGTTTAATATCATTCATTCCCATTTAAACTTTGAATTTGATCTGTCAAGATTATGTGCTTGCTGAAGTACAACAACTTACATACAAAAACCCATACACACAGGGTGTTCTTCGTCATAATAGAACGTTGATCCCAATATTAGATTTGTAAATAAAGCTTGGATGTGGTAAAAAATTATGATAAGTAAGATAAATGCGGTTAAGATGAAAGCGTTTCGTAGAATATGCGGAATAACAATGTATGACAGAGTATGTAGTGAGTGCATAAGGAAATAATGTGGATTGAAAGAATATGTAGTACTTACGATAAAAAAGGAGCTTTGAGATGGTTCCGCCACGTTGAAAAAATACGTGATTATTACAAAAAATAAACTTTACGAGTGGTTTAGAAGGTACAAGATTTTTGGGTACACTTATAAAAATGTAGCATGATCAAATTATCAAATTTTGATTAGGAGGAGAGTTAAAAGCTTTTATGACAGGAGAAAAGCATCAACAGTATAGACGTTGTAGAATAAAGATGTATGCTAGGATAAAATGAAATGGAGATTTGTTCTCTCTATTTATCCTAATAGGCACAGCGTTATGGTGATGATGATGGAAATGAATTCACGTCCATTGTGATTCGTTCTCATAATAAGCAATGACTCGTAGAATCTACGAAGAATAAATAATTCTTCCGATTTTTGGAATTCAAGATTATCACTATGAACTCTCTCTCTCTCCTTTATCCCTTCCTTTCGTTACAATAGTTGATTTGGTAGCGATACATCATTATGGAACGTGATCATTCAAGACATCTTTCAAATATCTACAACCTTTAAACGTAATCCTACAATATTTCACTAAATCCTACCAGGCATTAAAATGACTGAAGGCATAAATATATCATAGTTTCACTATCCTTATTTTTAATATCGAATGAGCGTGATAAGACGCACTTTTACTAAAATAGAGTAAAAGTGCCTATATGATACTATTCGTTGTTTATGGTACTAAGGGAAATGGGGCTAGAAACGGAGAAAAATATAAATTTAATTTATTATTAATATTTGTGTTTGTTTGCCTTATGTATATTTCAATGATTTCTAGAATTTTTATTTTTTAATATTTATGTGTTTATTAGGTGTGAATACGAGTGATCATGTGTTATTAGGTAATCAGCGACCTCAGGAAAAAATATTATAGTATTTTACATTGTATGCCATGAATTCATCATTATTATTCTTTTAGAATAGTATGTCTCTTTTAACGCTGTTTATGCACCCCAATATTTTAATTATTCTTGAGGGTAAATAAGGATCTTGTAATACTGTTCTTTGTGAATTTTCTGTCAAGTTTTATTGGAAAAACCCTTCGTCCTTTTCAACTCTTGGTAACAGAGTTTGCAGAAAGGAAACATGAAGATACCGGTTCCCAAGTTTACATCCCTTGATTGAGCTCCCTTTGAAGGTGCGATGTGAGATGGGTCCCTCGGTGCCCGGTCGCTTCGAAGTCCTTTACGATGCAAATCTTAGTTTTTGACATGCAAATTAGTTCCTGGATCATAAAATAGACATGGAAGCTAGTTAAATGTTTTATATTCATTGTCAAACGTGTTGAACATTTTGGCTGATTCAAGAAATAAATATTTATTAAATAGCCATTAAATTAGAGCAGTAGTTGTTTGTTTTTGGAGATTTATTTATTCGTATGCTACACTTCAACTCGACTGAATTGGTGATAGGTGACCGAAATATAACATTGTTTTCGGACCCATTCATAGAACAAAATAAATATTTATTAAATAGCCATTAAATTAGAACAGTAGAATTATTTTTGGAGATTTATTTATTCGTATGGTACACTTCAACTCAAAATTCGTTTTGAAAAACCCAAAACGGAATTGGTGATTGGTGACCGAAATATAACATTGTTTTCGGACCCATTCATAGAACATAATAAATATTTATTTAATAGCCATTAAATTAGAGTAGTAGAGTTGTTTTTGGAGATTTATTTATTCGTATGGTACACTTCAACTCTACTGAATTGGTGATAAGTGACCGAAATATAACATTGTTTTCGGACCCATTCATTCATAGAGCAAAATAAATATTTATTAAATAGCCATTAAATTAGAGCAGTAGAATTGTTTTTGGAGATTTATTTATTCGTATGGTACACTTCAACTCAAAATTCGTTTTGAAAAACCCAAAACTGAATTGGTGATTGGTGACCGAAATATAACATTGTTTTCGGACCCATTCATAGAACATAATAAATATTTATTTAATAGCCATTAAATTAGAGCAGTAGAATGGTTTTTGGAGATTTATTTATTCGTATGGTACACTTCAACTCGACTGAATTGGTGACCGAAATATAACATTGTTTTCAAACCCATTTATAGAACAAAATAAATATTTATTAAATAGCCATTAAATTAGAGCAGTAGAGTTGTTTTTGGAGATTTATTTATTCGTATGGTACACTTCAACTCAAAATTCGTTTTGAAAAACCCAAAACTGAATTGGTGATTGGTGACCGAAATATAACATTGTTTTCAAACCCATTCATAGAACAAAATAAATATTTATTAAATAGCCATTAAATTAGAGCAGTAGAATTGTTTTTGGAGATTTATTTATTCGTATGGTACACTTCAACTCAAAATTCGTTTTGAAAAACCCAAAACTGAATTGGTGATTGGTGACCGAAATATAACATTGTTTTCGGACCCATTCATAGAACATAATAAATATTTATTTAATAGCCATTAAATTAGAGCAGTAGAATGGTTTTTGGAGATTTATTTATTCGTATGGTACACTTCAACTCGACTGAATTGGTGACCGAAATATAACATTGTTTTCAAACCCATTTATAGAACAAAATAAATATTTATTAAATAGCCATTAAATTAGAGCAGTAGAGTTGTTTTTGGAGATTTATTTATTCGTATGGTACACTTCAACTCAAAATTCGTTTTGAAAAACCCAAAACTGAATTGGTGATTGGTGACCGAAATATAACATTGTTTTCAAACCCATTCATAGAACAAAATAAATATTTATTAAATAGCCATTAAATTAGAGCAGTATAATTGTTTTAGGAGATTTATTTATTCATATGGTACACTTCAATTCGACTGAATTGGTGATTGGTGACCGAAATATAACATTGTTTTCGGACCCATTCATGGAGCAAAATAATTATCTTTGTTATTTATCGGCTGAGATCACGCTTCATTCTCAGCGTATATTGGTGTATTAAAAACTAGTAGAAAGGGGTGACAATGTATGACAGAATACTGAATGAACTGATAAAGGATAAATGTGAACTTAAGACTGATGTGCTTTAACTAAGTTGAAGAAGAGCACTTTGAGATGCTTTGGAGACAGAACGAATGATTAAAGAAATACTTAAACAAATATACTATGCAAATGTGAGTGTAAGACGTGGTAGAGGAAGACCAAGGAAAGTATGGTAGAATCAAGCTAATATTATTTTAAAAGATGGAATGCAGAAAGAAGAAAGTAGCCTACGAAATACTTATCTGTTGGCATCGGAAAAGAGCAAAATTGTAGGTATTATTGTATCGTATCTGACTTTACTTATGGTTCATTCAAGTTAAATGATAGTATTTCTAAAGAAAGAAATGTAAGAAGTCACTGAAGTTGTATGAGAAAGCGTCTGGATGTAAAACAGACAAAATATATGTGTCGAAATAGTAGTCAGGCTATTTGTTGAAATAGTAGTGATCTCGGACGGCGCCATTCCATTACAAACCCTTTTAGACAGAGAATCGTGGTACATTACCTTAAAATAATCCCCCGTGACAATTGACTGAAGTATTTCTTTTTTATTTTCATTGCAACATTCAACACATCGTGTTGAATGTTGCACTGAAACCTTTGGATAGCAGCACTCAAAGAGTGCTGGCGCTCATCTTGCGCTTACCGTATTCAAGCCAAAATGGTCGTGCAAAATTCGACGTACTGTGGTTTTGAAAACCCCAAAACTTTCTGTTATTTATTTTAATTTTAATCTTGTATCTTTCAACTAGTATTCTTATACGAATGCAACTGTTTTTAAAGTGAGTGCCTCTCCTAGTCTGCCTTGACAAGGGCCATCTTCAACCGATCATCTACCTAAGTGAAACTGTTAAGGGCAATTTTAAAGAATGTAAAATGACTGAAAAGATTCTCCATATATAGCATCTAAACGTCATTTAATTTATGATGGGCTTTCCCTTACTTTAAAAAGAATAATTTGATTACTGCGCGATATTAAATTGTTAACATATTAGAATATAACAAAACAACACTGTATAATATTATATCAGTTCCAATTGACATGCAACTGAGGGTAAAGGTATCTGCCCATACACGTCATAACTTTTGAACCTTTGTGTTTTTTTCCTTGTTGCATCTGTCCGTTACTTTTATAGGTCAAACAAAATTAACAGTCGCCGAAAGGTCACATATCGAGATGAATTCATTAATCTTACGCACACTTAGCGTGTTACGTAATACTTGGTTGCAACTCCTTGCATTAAATGATCAACCTATGAGTAAGCTATTCAGGTAATTAGTTTTAAAGTACATTCATTATTATATTAACTGTCACATTCTGCCTGGTCATAATTTGTCATAATCCACTAATTTCGACAAAGCAATTGTAACCGTCCATTCCTGTTTGTTTGAATTGGCATTTTTTATTACATCAAGCCATTACTCTATCGGGGTAGGCAGAGAGGACAACGCGCCAGAATTTTTTATCTCGACACATATCAATTCCCTGTTGTTTATAGTTAAGGCATTAACGTTGTGGAAGTTTCAAGACATTGTAATTTATTTTTATCAAACACTGTTTATTCCACTTTTTTGTGACGGTATAACCCTACCGGTTTCAAGGCTTTGACCTCATCTTCATTGTTTGCGCTCCCCTGAAGATGAGGTGAAAGCCTTGAAACCGGTAGGGTTATACCGTCACAAAAAGGTGGAATAAACAGTGTTTGATAAAAATAAATTACAATATCAATTCCCTCATTTACATTCATAAACATTCTCTTACAACTCCTTCATTTAAAATATCATTAACTTGATCCAACCATACTTTCCTTGATATTCCTCAATCACGACTTCAACTCACATTCGCACTGTATTTTGTTAGTATTTCTTCATTCATTTGTTCTACATGCTCAAACTATCTCTTCTTCTTATGATTTAGAGCACCCTTGAGGAGAGTGCTCTCTAAATGGTGTTATATAAAATAAATTTTCGTTGTATTATTATTATTTGTATCCACTTTACACGGATTTCTCCTGTTACACAAAGAGGGTCAGCTTCTAGAGTTAGCTTATGCGTTAGGAAGAATATGAGCCAGGATTCTTCTCATACTGCTAGGCGGTGCCAAGAATATATACGAGTACACTGTGTTATTCGGTTGGTTCAATATAATATCTATGCCACGTGTGACTGAGTGTTTATTATAGATTTAAGAACCGAAGCAATCTGTGGTTAAAAAAAACAACTTTATTCAATACCAGAAATGCACTTTCAAACAAACTTCATCCATTACTTATGTTATCAAAGGTTTCGGTGCAGTATTCTCAAATGCATCCAATTAATTTAATCTTATTCACAGAAAAGGTCACGATTGATTTGAACTCGTATTCAAATTGAATCTAATGGTCCATCCAGTCTCAAGTTAAGCACTCAAAATGCCTAAGACTAGTTGTTCTCATTGTGTTCTAAGAAAAGACATTTTACCTTTGTCACTTCGTCCAGAACACTTAACGCCACTGAGAATGTTATCCAACAAGCCGAAGAACTGAGAACACGGCTGTTATTTTTATCTCAACCTGCGTGTTAGTGTTGAAAAATCCCAAATAAATAAACATGTCACCCAATTTATCCAGTTTAACTTCTGTCACACGTCGGAAACCGATAGATTTTATAGTCCCTCGCATTCCTATTCCTGACTTCGGGATGTTTACAAGGGAAACACGTTTGATTTTTTTTTGTCCCTCATTTTAAAGTTTTAGAAAGACATCAAACTTGTCTGAAAATTACTGTTCAATCAGTGTTTCTGATACGTTGTTTACTTATTTTAAACTTGCACGTATTTATAAATATGTCAGATTATATGCTGTGTAGGAATTTCTTCCAGACAACCAGTATTTGTTGAGTAGTTGCACCTTATGAGCCCTGGCCTGCTGTACTCATGTACTTTTTTTTAACTGCAAATTGTGTTAATAATATTATAAGTGTTTCGATATTTATATTAACGTATGTGTATGTAATTTTTTTTTTGTATATGGTTATACATGGTACATCTAGCGAGCTTATTGCTACATATCAATTTCTTCCAAACAACCAATAATCCTTAATTTCAATTAATTTTGTTAAAAGTATTAATTAATGAGTTGATAAGGTTCTATGTTCATAAGCTTGTTTTACTTTTGTTCTCATCCCCCTATCGTGTAGCTAATTACTGAGCCTCATTAATCCCATGACAGCCCTTGAGGACTTTTATAAAAGTAATTATTTATTTTTCTGCCGCCTTTAAGTGACTCCATGGCTCCAAACCGTAAACCTTTCCACACCTTTCAAAGAGTAAACTTAAAACCCTTTCACTTCCATCCTTTTTTTTCTTTCATATAGTGCCCTTCAACATATCCAAATTTGTAATTCGGACATTTAATAGCGTAGCCAGGAGATAGTATTTTCTTCAGCCCCAGTAATCGAGCCTTTGGATTTAGAGCTTGTGTTGAAGTGCCAAATAAAATAAATTACAAAATAACTTGAATGTTTGTGAAACAGTGGTCCACGTTTCTACATTACGACAATATGAATAGATCTCCTGACCCAAGTTATAGTCTAAGAAGCAAGGTTAATGCGTAGCTGACTTTTTAATTGTGAATAAGTTGGTTATGTCAACTCGTATCAATATATATTAACTGCTACCAGCATAACCTACTTTGTGTCAGGCTTGCCAACATACTTGACGTGAAATATCATTGTAATATATGTACGTATGTATCCTTGTCAATACCAAGGGCTACCAAATATTGTATATATGTATCTTCTATTTCTGACTGAGACATTAAAATTGTATTTACCATGATGTATTTTTCTTAAAAATTCAAAAATATACAAATACTCATTTAAAATAACCCCAATAATCCTATAGAAATATTTTTTTTAACCACCATTCAAATGAACTTTTTAATTATTTGATAGGCGTTTATATGATACTTGTCAAAATATAAAGCATTCCACTTTCGTTGTATACAGTACAATCCGGCAGTGTTATTTCTATGTGGCAATCTTTTCTAACCATCAGGAAGATTTTTAAAAAATAAATGAGATACATTGGAAACTTAGCTGGAACCCTTTTTTAATAAAATCTGGACACTAACTGGAATGCAATTTTTTTTTATAAAAAATAACTTGTTCATAGTCGAGCCGAGTGGACTTTGAAAGATGATTTGTATAATACAATGAAGTATTGTGCATTGAAATACAAGGTATCTTGCCACCACTTGTTTTGCCATGTGGCAATCTTTTTCAATAAATCAGAGAAGTGTTAACGATAAGTTAAGTGAAAGTGGAATGTTTTTTGAAAAAATTAGTTACCTTGAATTGAAATGCAGGTTTCTTATCAACCTGACTATGCAAGTCGTCAATGTATATCCTATTTGAAAAATTCTATGTGATTTTTTAATCGTCTCTAACACTTATCGATTTCTGAATGTGAGAACCCTGCTTTGGTTCCGTACCAGCATGCCTTGCTACGCCGCAATTAATTGTGTATGCTGTCACACTGATTTAAATGGGATTTTATTTTATGATATGGGATTTCCTTAGCAAGACAAATATATGTTTATCCCTCTACTCCATTGTTTTCTACATTACCACATAAGACGACCTCCATAATTTAGTTGGCAATAACTGATATTCCACCTGGGAGTTTTAAGTTTCAATCGAAGGCAAAAAAATTATAAAAAAGGTCCTAGGTATTGTAAAAGGGTTCATCTGGTAACAATAGTCGCACGCGTTAGGCGTGTGCGAGTGCTGTGACCCGTCTACGTGTGGCAGTATTTCCAACACGTACGATGGCGAACTATAATTTAATTGCGTACTCCAGAAGTCTTGAACCCGAAAGCTCGATTACTGGGAACACAATCTTGTCTTCCGGGCACAATCTTCAACGTGTCCATATCATCAGTTCCGATATGATGAATGGTAGTCGTCATTTCTAGGCCTCGTAGTCGATGTTCCCTTCTCCATTCGAACGTCAATTCAGTCGAAAATTGAAGCTGTACCATGGAGTATTTTTTTAAATGAATGGGTCGTTACACACCAACAAACTCATTGACCACACCGCTGTAGTGAAGCCGCTGGCACACCGAAATTAAACAATCGGAGCACATCGACTGTTTTTTTTTAAGAATAGATATCGACATCGTAGGTATCCTTGTACCCCCGAATACTAAGCGGAAAAATGTCTGTGTCATTCAAGAGGAGTAGCACAGCTCGGGGTTTGAACCGACGACATTCCGCACAGAAGTCCAGTGTGTTACCACACGGTCATGTTGAATGGTATCAATACGATTAATAAATTAATCGCATAAAGACATGATAAAAAGTCCCTCTGATTGTATCATAATATATTGTACAATCAAAGAGAAATATAATACATTGTAATTTGTTTAGTGAAATGTATAAATATAAAGTGGCATAAACACTGTTTGACTAAACAAATTGCAATACCTTAAACCTCCACAATGTTGATGCCTTAATTTTAAATTATAAAATTATAATTCCTTTTTGCAGAACGTTTCAATTTTCTAAAATCTCGAAGGAATATTTCGAACTTAAGAAACAATCACAGGTTCGCACTAATTCGGTGTCGGTAATCTTTGATGCTTGTCGGCAGCCATCTTTGATTGCTGCCAATCAACATTCTTGGGGTGTTTATTTATTAACACCTATTGTGAGCCACCAGGCATTGGTCTTGTAGCTTGTTACCTCTGTCTGTTTGACAGGATCTTCTCTAGGCGTATGCTATATGCTCCTGGTATTCAAGACGTTTCAGCGTTCATGGATTTTTTTTCTCTATCCTGTATGAAGCTCTTACGATGTGTTCGTGTACTCGTACTTCTACTCACGATAAACAATCTTGTCAAAAAGAACGATACAAATAATTCGTAATTCCCTTATTATTTTTACATTCTGGTGACAATGTCACTTGTATTATCACAATGGACTAGTTGGTAAAACGATTTTCTTTTGAATCGATTCCTGATGGTACCCATAAAAAATACGGAATGGTCCAAAACTCAAATTATGGAAATTGACTTCAAAGCAGTTGCTTCTGAAGTCAATTTCCACGATTCCCGCACACTGATAATTTATGTACTTATTGTTTGGCTTAAACTTAATTTGTTGCAAAGAAAAATGTATTGGGTGTTAACATAAATTGTGTCCATTTTTTTCAAATGAAGAGAACAAGAGTACACAACAAAAAAAATTACAACAAATTAGTCAATAATGTATACTCTTTCATTATTTTACAACAAATTAGTCAATAATGTATTCTCCTTCATTATTGCCAACGTTCTACAAGTTTTTCAATGCCTGTGCGATAAAAACCATCCGGTCTTGACTCGGAATTCGTCCAACCATGTCCGCAATTCGACGTCATTATTGAAGGAAACACCGCGCAAATTGTTCGAAAGCGACCGGAACGCTCCATGTCTTTAAGGTCGAAATTACCGTCTTTGAAACGCAAAAACCATCGACGAGCTGTCCTTTCATTCATAACATCTTCACCGTACACTTCGCAAATATCGCGAGCAGCTTTGGCAGCTTTATTTCCTCGATTGAACGCGAACAGAAGGAGGTGTCGAAAATGCTCACTTTCGTCTACTTGACATTCCATTTTGAAGGCTTGTAATCAAGTAAAATAATATATGTAACATAAAAGCAAACACAATATCTTGTAGAGCAGAAAATTTTCTTTCGAATGACGTATAACCTTTGCCATTTTGTTTTACTTTTGGTGCTTATTTTTTAAATTGGAAAAAAAACGAACACAACTTATGTTCACACCTAATACAAAAAATATACGATTTTTCGAAAAACAAAGTGACTTTTGACTCATTCTATACTATAAATATATGTGTAGGTATATCCCAGCCTGATCAAGATTTCGTCTACAGTTCATTTTTACCTCACAGCGTCCGATAGTATTAACGACATGTACGAGTACAATAATAAACTGTTAGTTTCGTACATATTCTGTGATTCTTAGCTCTAATGCTCGATTTTTGAGGCATGATACAACCTCTCCTGGCCACGCTTCTCATTAGTTAAAATCACCATTTTGGATATATTAAAAGTTACCATACGATTGAATGGTAAACCAATAAGTAAATGTTATTTTTCTGTTAATAAGCAAGCTTCATTTTGGAAAATAAAATTATAAAATAAATATAGTTATTTAGACATTCTTCAAGAAATTATTATTATGTTTGTTAGCTCATTATCGTATCAAACCGTAGTACATAATCGTAAAGCTATACGATACAAAATTGTCTAAAAGTTAAATATTACGACGCCGATCGCTTGGAGAGAAATAAAACAACTTCGAATGATTCCAGCAGATATCAGAACCGACTTAGACATTTTTAGACAATATATCATATGCACATTAAAAAAAGTTAAATATTACGACGCCGATCGCTTGGAGAGAAATAAAACAACTTCGAATGATTCCAGCAGATATCAGGACCGACTTAGACATTTTTAGACAATATATCATATGCGCATTAAAAAAAGTTAAATATTACGACGCCGATCGCTTGGAGAGAAATAAAACAACTTCGAATGATTCCAGCAGATATCAGAACCGACTTAGACATTTTTAGACAATATATCATATGCGCATTAAAATATTTTTGTTAGTTTAAAGTATAGCGTTTGTTAAGTACATTTAAGTTGATATATTTATTGTATTTCTACATTTGATACAGGTTTAACCCAATAACATCAAATAACAAGAAAGAAATTAAATTATTAAGTCTACATAAGATTTAATAACAACAAGACTAATGTTACTCGTGCTTCTTTGTGAAGTGACTCAGTTATACCTACAAATATTATTAAGAAGTTTAATCCTCAATTTATCCACCGAGATGTGGAAGATATCAATATCAGAAAATTCATTCAACAATCTATCTAAAATGGTCCACATCAGATAAGAAAAGCAACAGGTAATATAATGAATGGTGAGTTATGTAATTTATTTACCGACCGGAACATTTCAAGAGAAGCAAAGCTGGCTGAAAATTATGGACTCTTAGTTCCAATTTATGGAATCCAGTGTAGTTATTGAATCTTAGTGTAAACATCATTTTTCATTTGTGATTTTGTTTTAATAAAATTTGAACTCCTATCAGCTTTTCTCTTTTTTTTGTTGACAGTTAACCTGAGATAGGTTTCTTTTTTTATTTTTTCCCTCCATATATTCATTTTTTGTTTTTTTTTTAGTCTACATGTACAAGGGTATGGGCTGAAAAACATCTGATGTCTTCGCGGCCGGGCTCGCTCTATATTGGTGGGGATGTTATGAGATGAGCCCAGACCTTTTGATAGCTTCTCTTTTTAATGTATTTTCTGCTATTTATCTTGAGATATGTGTGCGATTGTGGAATGTATATGTATAACACATCGATCAATAAGTCCCGGGACAAACCAACAGATGGTGCCTCTAACAACAAATTCATACCATTCTCAGTTAGTACTAACCTTTAGAAGTTACGTGTCAAACTTTCATGACATTCCGACATTGAGTTACAGTGGTTTTAGTGACGCTACTTTTGATATTTTCAAAACAATTGGAAAAACCGAATTTCAATGCACCGTGTCACAAGTCGATGGTAACGATGGCCAAATTGCATGAGTTGAACTTCGAATTGCTTCCGCACCCACCGTATTCTCCAGATTTGGCCCCCAGCGACTATTGGCTGTTCGCAGACCTCAAAAAAATGTTCCAGGGAAAGAGATTTGGCTCCAATGAAGAAGTGATTGCCGAAACTAACGCCTATTTTGAAACCAAAGATACATCGTTCTACACGGCTGGCATAGAAAAGTTAGGAAAGCATTGGAATGAATGTATCGCTCTTGAAGGAGACTATGTGGATGAATAAAGAAGAATTTTGGCAAACAAATGTTGTTTTAGTAGTTAGTCCCGGGACTTATTGATCGATGTGTTATATGTGCATACTATGTTGTTATCAATAAACCTATATTTATTTATTTAAAATTAGGATATTCAATCGAAACTTGAACTCGACAAGAAAAAGGTAAGAAAGTGAGATAAATGTGCTAAAAATGGACTCGATACGTAGTATGTGGGGAAAAACAATGTTTGACAGAATAAAGAATGAGGACATTAAGAAAGAATGTGGAATTAATGAAGATGTGTTACTATCACACATCGGAAGATCTACAAAGGTTTCTTTGTAGTAATTTTGTGTTTCCTTAGTAAGTTTTCTTCGGTTTCTGTTTTCTTACCAAAAATGTTTTTCATAACATATGCAGATGCGGGGAAGTACCTAATCTGATAGCCACAGCCACTACCTTCCACTAACATTTTTTTTTGTAATATTTTAAATCTTTTAATAATATTGGGTTCGTATTCCGAATTAGTACGCCCTTGAGGAGAATCCGCTCTCTAAACGGCGCTGTATAAATTATCATTTTATTATTATCATTTATAAAGAATAAGAAAAATAATATACACGAGTAGTATAGGAGGTATGAGAAGTTGAGGAAGTTCTAGTAAAACGCGGTTTTATCAATGGATCATCAAATTCTGAAAGAAGGAATAGCGAAAAGCCTTTCTTATATAAAATGACAGTTTGCTTGACATAACTTACCGAGTACATTTTTGAATTTATATGAACGAAGAATTCTTAGAGTAAAAGTTAAGCTCGGTCCTACGCCTATTCACACTGATAAATGTGAGAAAAAATAAGTCAACATCCAGCGTGTCTACACTAAAAGTACGAATCCATTTTTTTAAAGCACGACATCATACAGTGATGAACGAGTTATTCCAAATTGACAGCCTCCCTGACGGTGTAACCAAATTGACAGCCTCTTTGGCGGTGTAACCAGATTGATAGATTCTCTGGCGGTGTAACCAAATTGACAGCCTCTTTGGCGGTGTAACACACCATAGTGTAAAAAGTAAATAATACTGCTTGTATAATTAATACCTTTGAAAATTGTCCAGAAACGACAAAAAAATGTATTGTAATACATTATTGAGTGCATCTTGGAGTATTGAGTGCATCTTGGAATACTTTTAGTGTCAACTCTTCCCACCAACAAAGCCTTATAAATGGAAATCAGGCTGATACCATTTAAAAAAAAACAGGTACCAACTAGGACACAGAGGTGATCGTTGTATACATACATACAAACCATCATGCCGTTTTCCTGATGAGGTAGGCAGAGAAGACAGATCGCCAGACTTTCCTATCTTTTTTTATTTATTTATTATTACACATGACAAGAAATATACACAATTTGCGAAAAAACAACAGGTAATTTGATTTGGACATACAATTTTAATGGATCTAGGTTTGTTGCCTTTCATTTGTCGTATCCCCAGTAAACTAGGCTTTTGCCTGTATCTCACTGATCTCGAATCATATGTTTCGTCTCTTCCACATCCATACAGCTTCTCATACAACTTCTACGATTTCTCGCCATTTAATATTTCCTTCTTTCAAAATTATCATTGACTTGATCCTACTATACTTTTCTTGGTATTCCTCTACCACGCTTTCCAATCACATTTGTACTTGGTATTTATTTTGTTGGTATTTCTTCATTAATTTCAATATGCACTTCTTTATTCTATTTAAGACATCATTCATATTTATCCCTTATCACTCACTGCATTACAGTACCCGGTGGTAATTAATACACATCGGGCTTAAGAAAGAGACTGTCGGCTAACTTCGGCTTTGTAGAGTGTCGTCTCCGTCGCACGATGCGCTAACAGTCTCACGACGGAACACGTATATGAATGTACGTATTCTGGCATACATTTTCACCCTATGTATTCTTCTTATGGTAGACACGCATTTCTATGGCATTTATTCAGCTCCTTTCAGTCTTTCCATGTCAACTTTTCACTCTCATACGTTGAAATTGATACTAAAATACAGATGTGGACTCTCAACTTAGAAGATTTTGATACTATCCAGTTCGAGTATATGTGTGTATATTTTAGACCCATTACTGTCCAGTTCGAGTATATGTGTATATATTTTAGACCCATTACTGCCAAGTTCGAGTATATGTGAGATCCATCATCTGAGAAAATATTACCTAAATAGCAGAATTCCTCAACTTGCTCTAATCTATCACTACTCACCCATACATCCCATATATTTTTACTTTCACACTTTTCTATTATTACCATAACTTTGGGTTTCGCAACATTCTCCAATATTTCTTTTCACATACATCTCTTAAAATTTCCTGATCAAACTCTGTAATTCGTCCTCATTCTTCACTAACGCTATATAATGTCATCAGCATACATAAGTTCTTATACATTCTTATTCGACATTTGTGTGCCACCCATTGGCCTTTGTAGTTTTTCACACTTGATTCGTAGCATATTTCTAAGAAATCAAAAGTATGTATTTTTTAACCCGATCAAAAAAAAATTCGAAAGTAGCAAACGAGTTTAATGGCGCCACTTGTATTATAATAATCTACGCAAAAGGCAGTAGCTCTAATAATAACTGAACTTAGAGAGCAGACGTAATCTAGCATGAAATGAGCGAGCATAATGAACTCCATTAATTTACTACCGGTCAGTACGGGTTATATCGGCATCAGATGTAACACTTTCTTACAGTTTCTCAATCTTATCATAGTCGTAAATAAGATTCAAGACAATAAAAAAAACGAACCCGAAATTTAAGTTCAATGTAAATTTTAATAAAATAAATAATCCACTTATTTTTTATTTGGTATTCCGCGCTGTTTTATTTGAGTTCACTACCGATTTCATCCTCATTAGGTGAAGTTAAACTAAATTATGTATAAAATACATTTTTTATCTCATTGTAATAGGTACAGGAGAGGAAGGGAGAAGTGGCTTCTTAGAGGAGGGGAATAGGTAGACGTCAAAAGGATGTCTTTTAAACGGGAAACATATTTAGCAGAGGACTATTATTGAATCAAGTTAATTTCAACGGGAATAATTTTTGACGATAATTTTTTATTTGGAGATGACAATATTCGGTTTATTTTAGTGGTAATTGTCAGAATTTTACATATATACTTACCCTCTCTTCATTTCTCTTTCGGGGTAGGCAGAGAGGTCAGAAGGCCAGACCTTTCAATGTCGACACTTATCCTTTGTCATTTGTAAATCGTGTTATAGCTTCTGACGACTCTTCTATGTACCATATATTATGTATACGTGGATAATAGCTTTTGGGACCCTTTTAATATTTTATTACAAATATTAAAAGTACATTATAAAGTTTAAACATAACTTTATCTATACCTGTCAAGTTTTCATGGGATATTACATTTAGACTTGAAACGATAAAAACTATTGTAAAATACATTATACAGATTAAACATTACTTAATCTAGACCTGTCAAGTTTTCATGCGATATTATATTTATGATAGATTTGAAACAATAAAAAAACTATTGTAAAATCATTGTACAGATAAAACATAACCGAATCTAGACCTGTGCAGTTTTCATAGGATATTACATTTAGACTTGAAACAATAAAAAACTATTGTAAAATCATTATACAGATAAAACATAACCGAATCTAGACCTGTGCAGTTTTCATAGGATATTACATTTAGATTTGAAACAATAAAAAAACTATTGTAAAATCATTATACAGATAAAACATAACCGAATCTAGACCTGTGCAGTTTTCATAGGATATTACATTTAGATTTGAAACAATAAAAAAACTATTGTAAAATCATTATACAGATAAAACATAACCGAATCTAGACCTGTGCAGTTTTCATAGGATATTACATTTAGACTTGAAACAATAAAAAACGATTGTAAAATACATTATACAGATTAATCGATCAGTTACCAACTATATACATATTTAAATGTATAGGACCAAAATTCTTTAAAAGACTATCATTAAGAGCATTTAATTATATTTATCAAAAATGGTGATTCTTTTACTTGGTTTACCAACGTGATATCATTTTCAATTATTTTGTTTATCTAAGTGCCATTTTAATCAATACCCAGACTGTGATAACATTTATCTTTTTAACGCCACTTGTGAATTCTGAATGTCAGTATCATTATTGTTAGCGCCGACTCAGTTAGGCACTTGTTTTAAGTAAGAAAACATAATAAGGTTATTTTAAAAAAATCAATCAATAAAAAAATAAAATATTCTTATACAATAAAACAGGTTAATTAATCATTCATAACTTCGCTTAACTACAAATTTCGTATTGTCTTTTTAATACGGGTTATCATATTAGATTTCCTTTTATTTTTAATACGGGTTATCATATTGGATTTCCTTTTATTTTTCATTAACATTTTTGTTTGATTTTATCGATTGTATCAACAGTGAAAAATATGATATAAAATACGATTATAGTGGTTTTAGTACAATAGTTCTTATCTATAGAAGTTTTGTTTAAAAAATTGTTAAAATGTTAGTCGCACATTTCATTTCAAACAACCTGTACACTATTAATGAAGAGGGATTCGAGTATATTTGCCCAGGTAATGTATTATTTATATAATTACAATTTTTGAAAGTTATTGAAAATACATTATTTTTAATGAACCCCGTTGCCTAGTTGGTAGGATATCTCTCTGTCAACGTGAGAGTTGCGGGTTGAATTCCTTTTTTTTTTAATGGGTTCTAGTCTGGACTTCACTTAATGCTTCTTTAAAAATCTTTCTGATTGAAACGGTTTGCCACATTGCAATAGACATACCAAGCCTAGTTAGTAAGACATCTCTCTTCCAACGTGAGAGTTGTCGATTGAATTCCTGTATTTTTTAAATTGGTTCTATTCTGGACTTCACTTAATACTTCTTTAAAAATATTTCTGATTGGAACGGTTTGCCATATTGCAATAGACCTACCAAGCTGTCAACAAAAGTGTAATATAATACAAAATAATGTTTTTTTCTGTTGCTTAAAATTAATCAAGTATTATTTTATTCAGCAATAAATATATATTTCTCATTTATCGTTGTAATTTGACTTATATTTATCTATAGTAAGGCATTTATTTACACTGTGGAATTTTAAAGACATGAACAAATTATAACTTTAAAAAAATGTACAATTTGTTGAATTTAACGGTTGTCTACATGTAAATTGTCATATTTTTATTGCATATTATCTTCATTTCATACTTATAATTCTCATTAATGAATATACATAAGAATATGTGCTTTCTTATTTTGTTAGTAATGAAATATATCATTCCTAATTTGGATCTATTTAATTTTAAACACTTTTACTCTGTTGCCCATACAAAAATGAAATTACCTATTTTC
Organism: Odontocerum albicorne; assembly: GCA_949825065.1. Classification (NCBI taxonomy): domain Eukaryota; kingdom Metazoa; phylum Arthropoda; class Insecta; order Trichoptera; family Odontoceridae; genus Odontocerum; species Odontocerum albicorne. The sequence goes on from OX463846.1 coordinate 36,466,680, forward strand.
CCATTTTAGCAGGTTGCTCTCCAAAGCCATATTTGGTTGTAATAGAAAGTCAACAGTTTCCCTTGTACCCGTTAAATATGTAGCCCGTAGCAACTGATATGCAATGTATGTTATTATGTTTTATAACATGTACGAGTATGTTAGGTATGTGCATATGTTATATTACACAAACAGGGAAACTGCATCATATAGCTGTTTCCTTGTTTTGAATTACTTTTCTATCTCGATAAATGTCTTTAGACCTACCTCTCCATGTCCATATAACTTCTAGAGACACCACAGGTTTTACAATTTATCTGCCTTTTTACATCTCTTTATTTCTGAATTTAATTATTTAGTCCTCTTCACGTCTACGCCCCTTCTAGACGTACTACAGAACCTACAAATTTTCGGATTTATTTACATTTCCGTCTTTCAAAACTTAATTCGCTTAACGTCGTTTAACATTCGCTTCCAATCATGGATTAGCGCTACGCTCAAACACAGATCGTTTATTGGCCTTTCCAGTTCACCGCTCCTCTTTCTTTACGTCGTCCTTTACTGTCCATGCAGTGAGACTCTGGAATAAGTTATAAACCAATATAAGAATCGCTCCGTCCTTGGCATGCTTTAAGAAGCGACTGAAAAAACTCTTAATTTTTAGTCAGTAAAATAACGTGTTTCATTTCTGATTTTTATTTTCCTTTCCTCTCCACCATCCTTTCCTTTCCTTTTGATTGATGATATCTCACTTTATATGAAAAATAATGTTCGGGTGATTGTCCGTCTTTGTGGTGTTCGTGGGCATGTGCTCACATGTATGTTTATGGATTTCGTGGGGATGGATAGTCATTTGAATGATTTATGCGACCACGTAACTTGCTTCATTTACTTTTGTCTGTTTGGTTGGAAGAGATTGCCGCCTGGCAATAAGCCCACCAGATTGTATTTGCAATAAAAATGTTAAATAAATAAACATCCAACACTATAGGGTGTCGCAAAAAGTGTATGCACACTTAAACACCGTGCTTTTTACTTGAACTTGCTGCTAGAACTTGTCATACCAGGCATCCCTACGGAGCTTAGAGATGAGGAGGACTTTTATTTCCAGCAATAAGTTGCATCTCCCCACTTCCATCGTGATGTGGGGGGCTATCTAGATAAAACATTGCCGAATAGATGGATTGGACGTAGAGATATCATTGAATATCCCCCGCGTTCTCCAGGCGTCACGTTAATGAACTTTTTTTAATGTTTATGATACAAAACCAGTCATAGTTAATGAATTGACAGCAGCGCAGCTATTGAAAGAAAATGAGCCCAAATATTCGTAATGTTTGCAGTTCCACGTTATCAGCGGTGCATGGATCATAACGGCCATCAATTAGAGCATTTGAGATAACTACAAAAATATACGTTTGTCTTCTTTACTTTGAAATATTCATTTTAATATACTGAGTTGAATCATTGCTGAGTTTATAATCAAAGCGTGTATGATATATATATATATATATATATATATATATATATATATATATATATATATATATATATATATATATATATATATATATATATATATATATATATATATATATATATATATATATATATATATATATATATATATATATATATATATATATATATATATATATATATATATATTATATATATATATATATATATATATATATATATATATATATATATATATATATACATTTTATTGTTTTTTTTGGGACACACTGTATTTCCATCGATCGTAATTTACTCGCACTTCGCCTTCCGTTCACATTCGCACTGTAATTTTTCTAACTGATCTCCAACACATCGTTTTGTAAAGTGCAAACTATATAACTCCGGTTTAAGCGACTTGACGGGAGTGCGTTTTTAATATTTTCTGTAAATATAATACAAACTACATAAATGTATAAACGTGACACCACAAAGTGAAACAAACGTCTTTTCTAAGATTCAAATGCGACAATCTTCTAGGGAGGTGTGCGAGGGCTATGTTTCGATCCAGTTTCGAGGCGATCTACGAGTCTATATATCATGATTTGTTTTAAGGGTGTTAAAGCATTTAACTAACGGATCGAAGACTCAAGGGAAATCCTAAAGGTGACGCATCCTGGCGTCTTATTTGCAAATATACCTCTTACTAACAACCCGAACAGATTACATTTGTACATGAAAAGAATAGATAGACGTCATATTCTCGTTGTCCTACAAGTAGAATTCTACCATAATTTATTTAAACCTTAGTGTTTTTTCTTTGGTTTTGTGTATCGATTCCATCTATCTCTATCTATTGGTTATAACATATGTATCTATCGGTTATACGAGTATGCAGTGCTTTTTGCGGTGGAACGTACTCGTAGTGGAGCGGCGCTCCACCACCTTTTTTTCGGTATACAAAAAGCTTGACAAGAAGTGAGCTCTGGCACCATTTTTTTAAAAGCACTGTCAGTGCTTTTTTGCGGTAATAAAATTGTTTCTGTCTTAAAAACTTTTTTTTTCAGTTAGTATTTTTTATGTTTTATTATTGAAACCATGTTAATTAGTCATAACGTTTTATCTACCTTATCTGAAATATTCAATAAAATATTTCTTTAAAATATGACTAATTGTTTATCGAATTATCTTTTTATTATTATTATCTTTTCAAAACATGAACTTTATCGGTGGCGGTATTATTATATCCATTAGCGTTTATTTTTGCCACGTTTCATTTTATTTTGCGTAAAAAAAAGCATATGAAGTATTTTTTCAATGATCGTCTTAAGATAATGTAACAATGTATGCACCTTTTAAGCTGATCTTATCAATTCGACTCAATCTCGCCTCGTTGCATGCATTTAGTCGCTATGATAATACTTAACTGCAATAATTGTTTTAGAATAAGAGTACTAATCAATTATCATGAGTTGAACAACTATTTGTGCAAATATCGAGCCTAGGTGAATATCATATATCGAGCCTAGGTGAATATCATATATCGAGTCTAGGTGAATATCATATATCGAGCCCATATACCATAAATGCAACATCAGTTTAGATAGATGGCGCCCATATCATTCCATGTCGATATTACAGTATTATCCACTTCATTTGTTATCATTGGGAACAGAAATATACCACAATGTTGTTCATAAAGTGCATATGAACGATGTGTCCATTATAAGGGACGACAGGTCTGAAGGATTTAATGTCGATTTGTTGTTCAACTAATAAATTGTTCCAAATCGATCCAATAGGGTGGGATATTATGATATAGTGTTTGCCGTTGCTGGTCATGTGGCTTAGATTGGTCTGCCTCTTAATATTATAAACATGGGTGACGTGTGCAGCTTTAGGAAACATTTGAAGACAACCATTTTTCAACCAGAGTTCTTATCAAAATGTATGATGCTATATGAATACTACACACGTACACTACACCTGAAGTGTTTATATTACATATCGGAAGATCTACAAAGGTTTCTTTGTAGTTCGTCTTTCCTTGATAAGTTTTCTACGGTTTTCTTACCAATTATATGTTTCTGGGCATATGTTGTTACTGGCCGTAATATACGTAAACAGAGATTAACGGATAACATTAGTAATGCGACTTGCAGTATGTGTTAAATATGTAATGCTACATGCAGTATGTGTTAAATATGTAATGCCACATGCAGTATGTGTTAAATATGCAAATAGACGTTTTTATATTTTTATAAATTAAAGAACAAATTTTAAATTTGATTAAAAAAATGTTTATTCATAATTTACTTTTAAAATTAGATATATTTTTTTAACTATTCATTTGTAATATTATAATATAATATATTATATTCTTGAGAGAGGAAAAGAGAAAACATTTAATTTGTTTCGCTCTCTTCCATATACTGTTAAGGTTAAAATATAGCAGGATCTTATCATAATTGAATTATATTTTTACTTTCTCTTAAATCTTTCGTAACCTTGCCAAAATTCTTTATTTTTTTCTCCAGCATATAAAGTATATACATCTACCATAAAAATTCTTCCAATTTCTGTATCGGAAAACAGAAAAAAGAATACAATATTCTGTCAACAATAAATTATATCGAATTTGAGATCCTTTATTTGCCACTCGAACCATTATGGAAATGAAATTAATGAATTTCCTCGCTAACTTCCTTGTTCCATTTCTTTTCGACTTGATCACGATTTGTATCCAGGAAGTGCAGGGAATATACTTTCAATGAAAATAATGAAAAACATATTCAATAGATTTTGTTTGCCATTGATTTATTTAAAATATAAAACAAGTACATTTATTTATTTACCATCGATTTCGATCAATAATATTATTTACAAAATTAAACTAAAACTTCGGAGTACGAACGAATTCAAAATGTTTCAATAAAATATGTTATATACGAGTATGTTAAATACCAAAACACTGACATGATTCATACAATTTGCAGAAAAAAGGTAATACATACATACGTACTGTTCACATCAAGCCAGGCCTCTGAAGGACCAAACTCGCATTTTATTGTATTACACTTTCGTTGTATACAGTACAACCCGACGAGCTTATTGCAATGTGACAATCTCTTCCAACCAATCAGAAAGATGTTAAAGTGGCCTTAAGTGAAAATCTAACTCGATTTTTTTTAATCCTGCGGAATTTGAACCTGCAACCTCCGGGCTAGGAGGCAGGCGTCTTATCAACTCGCCGTATGCTGTGCAAAAATAATAATAATATACTTCATTAACTAAGAAATGGAATAACAACTATAATTCAACGTTCAAAACAGGACTACTTAATGAGGAACATATCCAAGGTTTAGTTAGGATAGGAAAAAAATATTTTTTTTTTGACATTTTTACAATCAAATAAAATTCTACGTCAATTTATAAAATCGAAACCCAGACTTACCAAACTATGTTCAAAATCTCTCTCTTTCTTAGCTTAATGAGAAGCGTTATATTTAAAAAAAGCTCCATTTGGTTTATCAAACTTTTCTTCCAGTTGTGCTTTCACATGCGCTTTGTTAATGTTTTATATTCAAGTGCATAATATTGAACATTCCTAATATCCAAATTCATCTTAATCGAAAGTATGTTAAATGGATACAATGAAAATTGTTCTTTATTTTATCAAGTCTATCAGAAGATGAAACTTAAACATCTGGAAGTGCAGTGAGAGGGAAACGTGAGTCAACATGTTGAAGCTGATTAAAGATACGGCCGAGAACACTATTAAGTGTGTAGTCGCTTCCGAAGCACTCTTAATAGACTGTTACGGACAATAATAAACTACATAAATGGAAACATGCAAGATTACAGTCTAGGAGCAACAATGCTCAGCATTTAACGGTCTCCGAGTACCCAAGAACTCATCAGATTGAGGCAAACGCGCTCTTTAATCTAATAATATTTTACTGAAAAGACTACTTATAGTTATTTAGTTCGTGTCATGTTGTACTTGTAAGTTACTAAGTGTTAAATGTAGTTTATCGACTGATAATTCATAATAGAACTACATTTCATCAATTGTAATAAATAAAACCCTAGCAATCTGGCGTACATAAAGAAATATCTGCCGTGAGAAATTTCAAGATGATATGAAGAAATAGGAATTTAGAAAAAGTGTGGAAAGAATAATGAGATTGATAAGTGATGGATTAAATATTGAAGAAGAATCGGTGAATATGAAAAATATATTGGTGACCACATCAAAAGATATATGTGACACTACGAAAGTTGGAAGTAAAAAAATGCTATGTATGGTTGATGAAGTAAATGAAGGAATGCGTTATAGAGCAAAATAGAACATTGAACAGGAAATAGTGATGAAGCAATGAAAATAAAAAGAGAGTACGAAGAGTGGAATATTAAAATGAGAAGATTGATTGAGGAAAACAAAAAGATTAATAAATCAAAACTATTCAATTCTGTTCCACTCACAATATTTTAAGGAGAGAATTTTAGATGTAATATGTAAACTTGTTTGTGTCCTATTTTTTACAAAAAAATCAACCAATGGTATTTGAATGGGCATAAATATTATAATTGCACCACACTTGCCCAACCACCATTCTGAGGATGCTCTTAGTCGAGCGAAACCGGTTGGTAAAAAGTGAGTTGAACAGAATTAAACAGTTTTGGTTTTATTCATTAAAAATTATGAAATGTTTATTGTGTGAATTCTACTTTTTATTTTAATTGATAATAATATGAAATATCACTTTTTTGCCACGTCCAAGTTTCGCTTGGTAGACGACGCAAAAAGTGATGAAAGCAAGATAAATACGGTTGAAAAGAAAGCGTTACGTAGAATGTGTTAAAAACAATTTATTACAGAAAGAGAAATGAGGACATTAGGAAAGGATGCTGATTGAAAGAAGATTCAGTGCTTATGTCTAATGTCTAATGTCGGCCATGAATTATGAAAGATTTACGAAAATCATCTGTATTTATAATATAGGTGTGAAAGGTTTGTGAAGCCCTATAAAAAACGTAGCACGAATAAATTAATCAAAATCTGAAAGAAGGGAAAGTAAATATTTACAATAGAGAGGTGTATGTGTGAACGTGACTAAGCTTAAGTCGTGTGCCAAAATGGAGATTTCTTTTATCTGTCTACCCCAATAAGGACATGGCGTTTTTTTTTTAATATAATCATTGGCTGATAAAACCAAAGGTTCTTCCGCTCTTTTCTGACCATTTACAAGCTCCTCCAGTTTGATGTTCCTGCAATCCTGGCATCCTTAACCTTTAGCACCCAGAGCTCATAAAATTGACACGGGAACCGGAACAGGGTGAATGTAGCCTAAATAGAGATTTATATGATATATTTATAACAAAGAACCGTATTTTATTTTTTTGAACGTCGTTTTCAACCGACATAGAAAGAAAATCCTTTCTTTTACGGAAGATAATCAAACATCCAGCTACCGAAGTTTTTGCCAAGTGATAGGTCGCCGAGGAGTATCTTATACATACCATCACGCCGTTTACCTGTAAGGATAGGCAAAGAGGACAGAGTGTCAAACTACACTGTCTCGGCACCCACATTTCGTCCCTTCCACATCCATACACCTCATGCAGCGCCTACAATTTCTCTTACTTTTCCTTCTTTCAAAATATCATTCACTTGATCCAACCATGCTTTTCTTGGTCTTTCTCTACCACGTATACTTACATTTGTACCGTTTTATCTCTGTTTTGTAAGTCCTTCATCATTCGTTAGTTCTACATCCCCAAACCATTTCGAATAAGTATATCTAAATAAATTTACATGGAATAAGATTTTAATTATTTAATCTCATTCCTTCGCATAGTAAGTACCCTTCAACATATTAGGATTGGCGATGCGGAAATATTTAAGAGCGTGGGCGGGAGACTATATTTTCTGTGGCCCCATTAATCGAGCTTTCAAGTTAAGAATTACTAGAGTAGGTACAGAACTCACAGATAGTCATCAGATGTGTTGGCGATACTACATCACGAAAAATTGATTCACACCTTAATATTAATTAACTTTTGTATGAAAGATTTTATTTTTTATTATTGTATTTTATTTCATGTAAAAAGAATTGTTGCATCTTACGAATGACGTAATCAAACCACTTGAAACAAATACTATCAATACTTGACATAGTTAACAGGTACAAATAATATAAATATACTTTTCCATAAAATATCGATACTTATAATTTTGAAAAAGTTAAACATTTATAATTGGTTTAAAACTTTGTATATAAGTAATTCGTTTCATTTGTCATAAACCTTTCTTATTCAACTCTTAGAAATTAGTTGAAAATTCAGTAACAATTTTGTTACATACTCGTATTTATATATTCCTCATTAGGTTGTTTTTACAAATAATGTACTCGTAATTTATAAAAAAATAAATCTCTTTCACTCAGAATATTCATTTTGCGTATAATTAAAAAAATACGCATTATTTAATTTTTATGCTTTATTAACGACGAATTCAAGAAGTTTTACTTGCAAAAATTTAAATGTTTCTTTGTAGCTATTATATAAGCAGTTATTACAAAACCATATACTCGATACGTTCTAAGTCAGTCACATGCGGCCAGTAAACCACAAATTTAAACAATTGAAATTTGTTAATAAAATCTTAAATTTGGAAAAAGGCGACGGCCACCGTATTTTTTTATACTTTTACTGTTACGGCAGCTGGTGCGTGGCGGCTTTAATGTTGTGTGCGCGTGCCACAATTTCAAAGTTACGCACCTATTTGTTAATGTAAGAAACCCACTTAATAAAGTGTTTTATTTATTTAATTTTAAAAAGAGGTTATTATTTTTATTACGTATGGGTAATAGAGCAAAAGAGGTTGAATATCGATTGGATATTTTTACATATATACTCGTACATCTGTTTGGAATCGCTTTGTACCTGAAATATCTTGGTTGTTCCTTCAATCGTGATCAACATGGTCATGAAACAACCTTGTCTAGCATAAACAATATCTCACCTTGTGTAGCGCCACCATATAATGCAACCGTGTCCAACATCACGTCTCAACATAAATCATTTTCTAATATCCACATCTTTGCACCATAGAATATAATTGAGAAAACCAGAGTTTGAAACAAGTAACCTCATTTGGATTTCTCGATCCTCGCAAATAGTTTCCAGCCGACCATTGCCAACTAAAAAAATTAAATATAATTTGTATCAAATGGTCACCCTATTTGATAAATTTACATTATCATCGTGAAGAGTTCGATAGTCAATAATTCACTTTGAAGCGCGGCGCTATCTGCGATTAAGTTTATCCTGGACAGCCGCTTCAAACTTCAAGCGCTTCTCATTCTTCACATCACTTCACGATTACTTCATTTTCTTAGCTTTTTATCCGCCGTTCAATAACCGTCAGTCATTAAAAGTTATCTGAGAATATTTTTACTTTAAAGTTTTTATTAATAAGAAATACAAAATATTCAGAAACATCCATTTTGGACTTATTTTTTATATAATACAATATGAAGTATACATTTTTAATAACAAACAAAACACTTATTTTTTATTTACCTAGAAGATGAACCAAATTATATTTATCTAAAATACTTTTTTTCTAGTTATAATAGGTAGAGGAAAGGGGGAGAGGAGTAGTAGCTAATAAGGGAAGGGAGTAGGTAGGCATCAAAATGATGGCTTTTGAACGGGAATCATATTTAGTAGAGGACTATTATTAAAATCAACTTAGTTATTTATAATGTTGAGACTTCATTTAATTTTTTAAAAATATGTAATTTAAATTAAGTCGCAACATTATCTATCTTCAATGACCAAATACTCGTATGTTTCTCCATATCTCCTCTTTTCTTGTCCTTTTCCTTTATTCCCTATCTTGGGTGACATTTTTTGCATATTTTATTTTTTGCTGCTTTAATTATATGTAGAAGTTTTTTTAAAACAAAGTTATAACCTTTCAACTAGCAATTGGCACTAATCTGCGTAACTTTTATCTGGTTGGCTGCAAGAGATCGCCGCTTCGCAAAAGCTTGCCATTTGTATATTTTACAATCGGTAAAGAAAACCAACATATATTATCATGTTTATATGCATTCTGTAAGATACAGGCAAGAGCCCAGTTTACTGGGGACACGACAAATGAAAAGCAACAAAACCATATCCATATGAATCGAGTGTCTTCCTTAAATTATCTGTTTGTTTTTTTTTTGTTTGTCATGTTTTTTATTTACTATATATACATATAATTACTTGTCATGTAATTAAATAAACATTTCATACAAATTCTCTATATTTAGTATTTTAGATACTTAATTGATTCCTTGTCGATACTCATATTCTTACTCATCTACCACACAATTTGATATTGCAAATATATTAATTTTAATTAATAATTGAGATTTAATATACAAATTAATTAATGATTGAGATTTAATTTACGAAAAATATATTTATCTCTGTTCTTACTCTTGTCATCTAGAATTCTTGAAACTAGTTTACACTTTTATATCGTTTTCGTTTTAAAATATAATACGAGTATTTTTCTACTTATTTCTAACATAACTCTTCTTCTTTTCAGCTGAAGGCAATCTAACCGCCTTCGTCCAGAGAAAGGAGCATTTTAAGGCGAAACCGGCCATCGCATCCAGTATTTTCACAGAAGACACCAGGTATTGTATAATATTTTGTTTACGTTAGGAACTTTTTGAATAATTTATCCCCAATCCCATCGATACATCAAGATAAAGAATCTATCACTCTAGATTTTAAAAATGGAAGAACCTGATGACTTGTGTGTCCTGGTTGGTCTTCCAATGAGGGAGTGGTGTTACAAGATTGATTTTTTTAAACATTTCAGTCATTATTGTACCAAACCAAATATTTCGTCTTACATTCCACCTGAAGATAGCCTGGGGATAGGAGGTAGAAACACGTGTAGAGGGGATTGATGTAATTAGTGGAATAACAAAGTAATTGATTTTTTTTAAATAACATGGCGTTAACGCCGATACCTTTGATTCACAATCCAAAGATGCTTTAATGACTTCTCTAGAATAGTTTAGTATTAAGACTCACATTGAAAGCTTCCAACATATCAATATGCAAATCATCCCATGGATCCAGAATAATGAAAAACTCTGGAAGTTATTTTACTATGTCAATCGACTTCCGTAGCCTCGTTGGTAAGATATCAGTCCCGATCCAGGGGTGCGGATTCCCGTTGGTCCCCATTTAAATTCAATAGTTCCACTCTGATTTTCACTTAAGGTCTTTTAAACTTTTTTTCTACTTGGCTGGGAAAAAATCGCATTACAATAAACCCACTAGGTTGTATTGTATACAACTTTGTTGGTTTGAAATTTAGACTTAGGTTTGAGTAGACAAAAATAATGTGAGACTTGTTTTTATATTATATTACACTTTGATGATGATATTGATTTTTTTTTTCACTGAACAAAACAGGAAAAAATAACGTTGACAACTTGTATTAAATATACGAACAAGTGTTTTTGTCTTCCAAATAAATATAAGGAGATAAATTGAACAAATTGGAAACAGAAAAATAATTCGAGCCAATCATGTTATTTACTTATTTGACCTTATTTCGTGGAAAGGAGATAATATTCTCCTGAAAATGTCATGACTTCTTTTTATGAGCCTTTTGAACTTCTTTAATTCGACAAAAATAATGATCTCTTAGATTGTACTTCATATTATTAAGGTTTAAGTTTAAATTGTATGTCGATCATTGTTTCAAGTTTATAATGCTATGAACCATGTTAAAAGTGGACAGCTCAAGACACCTGTCTTCCAACCAGATAGTTGTAACTTCGATTCCCAGTGGTACCGATTTTTTTTTTCAAAATAGGTTTCAGTGGGGATCATTTAAGGCCTATATGACATATATATATTGTTAAATTAGTTTTTTGTTGTTTTTTTTATTTTGTTATGTGTTTTTTTCTACATTAAAATTTTAAATCTGAAGGATTTAACTCAAATTAAAAAATAAATATAGGTTTACTGATGGTATATACCTATACATACATTTAAATAATAAAATCACCCATACCCATAGGCAATGGAAAAGAAAATACATTTGAGAGAGAGGCTATCAAACAATCAGGACTCATTACATCCTTTCAATCAAGATACACCCCCGCGTCAGGTGTTTTTCAACCCGCACCCTTGTATACATTAATTATATTACTAAAAAAAAATAAGCAATTTACAATTATAAACTTAGTGATTACGTACAAAAATTGTTAAAAATATAAATGCACTCACTCACACATACACACACAACCCGAGATTCCCTTAAAGAGAGGAGAACGAAATAAAAATTCTAAAACTTTTTAAAACTACTTATTTAAAAAAAATTGCTACTTGGCAATAAATCTGACATATTATACACTGCATAATAAAGTATTAAATAAATAAAAATCTTTCTGGTTCATTAAAAGCTATTGCCACGTTGTAATAATCCCACAAGGTAATGCAATATAACGACATGGGGAACCCCCATGACTTGAGGATCGTAATCTTTCAATAAAATTATTCATCCTGCATTTATTATAAACCACTTAGCCACACTAGATATGGAGCTGAAACAAGTAGGGAAGATAAATTTCTTTTAAGTTCTTTTTCCTCTTAAAATCATTTTTTAAGATTTTTCAAGGAGACGACTGCCTGCGGGTTATCCATGCTTTACCATTGTGCTGTCAATTCTTTCCACACAATCTCCGAAGTGCCTTCTCTCTCCGATCACTTCTCTATCTTACAATATATCCTATCCATGCTTTACCATTGTTGTGTCAATTATTTCCATACGATCTCCGAAATGCCTTCTCCGATCACTTCTATATCTTACAATATACCCTATCCATGCTTTACCATTGTGCTGTCAATTCTTTCCACACGATCTCCGAAGTGCATTCTCTCCGATCACTTCTCTATCTTACAATATATCCTATCCATGCTTTACCATTGTTGTGTCAATTCTTTCCACACGATCTCCGAAATGACTTCTCCGATCACTTCTCTATCTTACAATATATCATATCCATGATTTACGATTGTGCTGTCAATTATTTCCACACGATCTCCGAAGTACCTTCTCCGATCACTTCTATATCTTACAATATACCCTATCAATGTTTTACCATTGTGCTGTCAATTCTTTCCACACGATCTCCGAAGTACCTTCTCCGATCACTTCTATATCTTACAATATACCCTATCAATGTTTTACCATTGTGCTGTCAATTATTTCCACACGATCTCTGAAGTGCCTTCTCCGATCGCTTCTATATCTTACAATATATCCTACATCATTTACATCTCGAATTCCACAGTTTTCACCCTTAGATCTGTGAGTATTTTACCTGCAATAGTTTTGAAAACCTTCATCTCATGACATTTACTCTAATACTCAAATATGTTATTTTTAATCCTCAATTTATGTACTTTATTAAGTTCAATCCAATTATTATAAATCAAATAAAATGCATAGTACCAGAAAAAAAAACAAATAAATAAAAGTCTTAAAACAATAACAACACGTACAATGATTACTCATGCTTCTCCATTAAGTAATTCAGTTATGCCTTTAAAGTTTATTAAAGAGCTTAATCCTCAATTTATCAGCAGAGATATGGAAGATATCAATGTCGGAAAATTCGTTAAATAATGTCATTCTATGTGCGCGTGGTAACGCTCTTAATAGCTTAGTTCGTGATTATGATACCGAGAACAACCTCAACTAGGGCGTAAATAATTGTTAGCTACATTAAACAAAAGTTTGTCGATCAACAAGAGATTTAGTATTTTTCCTGTTAGTAATTTGTATATGTACAAGCAGGTGCATAGATCTCTTCTAACGCTTAAGAAGTAATAGTCAAACATATCCATTAAAAATGTGGAAAAGAGCCATGGCTAAAATCCACATTCCCTGCAATGAAAGTGTCGCAGAAATCTCTTTTTTTGGACTCGTTTAACGGTCAGGGAGTTCAGTATTAATCATTAAAGTTTCAGTGAGATCCGAAATGTACGACCTGAATAAGTTAGAACATGCATACCGGCCATGTACATTGCATGGTCAGTTGATGTTATTGTTAAAATTTAATACCTTTTCCCTCAGTAGTATGTCAACTTGAGTCCAAATTGTTATCAAATCAAGTTTCAAAAGAAGAGGAAAGCCCGGCAGAAATTAAACGACGTCGAAATGCTGTCTTCAGAGAATGTTTTCCGTTATTTTCTAGAACATCCCCTAAATGCACAGTGCCACTCCTTAATGACTTAGAGACTCATTACAAATCACAGAACTTGATTGCTAGATTTCTTTTAATTTATTTATTCCATTTAACCAGACTGAGCCACGCGTTGCTGTGGCTCAGTCTGGTTAAATGGAAAACAAAGAAAAGAGAAAGCACACGTTTCTAATATGTTTAATTTCACAATGCTTGTGGGTATATAATATTTTTGACGTCTTTCAGCCACTCTCAGCCTGTCGCGTTCATTCTGTTGAGAACGAAGCAGATCTGAAGTTGCATAACGCGATCGCCGTGCTCGCAACCGTGCATCCTCAAGTTTGGCTGCACGTCGCTCTGCTGCTTCCTCGGCATTTTGATTAACTAAAGCAGATCGATTGCTCTGAAAAAGAAGAAAGAAAGTTATAACAAAAACATATAAATTTGCGAAACAAATAAAAAAGGAACTGAATAATATTGTTAAGTTCCTAGACGTCTTTGTTCTTGGCGGCAAGAATAGCTCGTTTACTCAGCCAATCGCGATTCTTAATTACGAAAAACTAACAATAATGACAAATTAATACATCTTGTTACAAATTAGCAAAAATGTGGTAGTTTGTAAAAATCAAATAATATTTGGTAACGTTTGTCAAAAGTCACTACGTTAGTCCGCATTGGCTAAGCATAGGGTATTCGATAGTTGGATTTTCGACTTTTTTATACCTAAAATATCATCCCTTTTATACCTAAAAACATCCCTTTGTGACATGACGTTTTAAACGCCGCACGACTCAACCTAGACTTTCTGAAGTATAAAGCAGATCGATTGCACTGAAAAAGAAGAAAGAAAGTTATAACAAAAACATATAAAATTGCGAAACATTGAAAAAAGAAAATACACGAACTAAAAAACAAAAAAATATTAACGAAATTTTTCACTTCAAACGCAAATCAATCGATACAGGTAAATTTTAACGCATTTCACGATATAACTATGGCGGATAAAAATTTAGTATGTCGTGTGTTGCTTTTACGTCCAAACAGATGGCGCTATTTTTCAATACACGTATTTGAAAATGTAATATTTATTATTTAATATTTAATTATTTAATATTTAAGAAAAAGAAAAAAAACAGTTAAAAAACGAAATGAAAGAATCCGAAACGTCGAAAATGCAATGTGACATAACTGTCAATGAGAATTATTTAGTTTGCGTGTGTCGCTGCAGGGGGCGCTTCCGTTATTTCGTCTGTTTTATATACTTTTTTATATACAACCGTATATAAAAAAATGTAAACGTGCTTGTATACAAAAGCAACCTTTTGTCAAAATTTCAAAGCAATCGGTGAAGAACTTTCGGAGATTAGAGATTTTCTATTAACGAACATTTACGTTTTTATTTATAGATATATAGATATATAACAATAAATTTTATAAATATATAATTTATGAAAAATTTTATGTGAAATTAAATTTTATTAACACATATAGTAGTTGGCAATTTTATCTAAATATTACAAAAAAAGTATTTAAAATAACACAAAATAAATTCACGTTAAACTCTTACATGCTTAAACATATTGAGCATGTCATTAAAATTAAATAATAAAATTAATAATTTCTGATGTTATGTGAAGTAAGTCAATTATATCAACAAATACTTTCAGGAAACTCAAATCTTAATTTATCCATCGATTCTCGAAAATTAACAATTTCTCTTAATTTTGATTATTATTTATATAACAATGCTGAAAACGACTTAACTTAGCAAGGCCTCTGACGAAGTATTCAACAACAGGTTATTTAATGTGGACACACAATTTTTATGGATCTGAGTTTGTTGCCTTTCATTTGTCGTTTCTCCAGTAAACTAGGCTTTTTCCTGTATCTTACTGAGGAGATAAACACATACTCTCGATATGATAACCATTTCTAAGTTGTTAAACCAACTAACTGTTAAACATTTTAGGCGTCAGAAGACTGCAAATAGCTTTATTTACTTGACATCTGATTTATTTGTTTAAATCATTATAGTGGAACTGTTATAAGTCAAAGATACAGTTAGTTGTTAAGTCAACGATACAGTTAGTAAAAAATGTTTATTTTGTGTCACACTCTAATGATGTACCCAACGAAGGATGTACCCAAAGACTAAAGAACCTATAAACAAAATAATTAGTCTCGCAATTATAAGGGACCACTTGACAACAACATAAGTGGTCTTGAAACAATTAAAAGGAAAGGTGAATTTCTTTTATCATCTTGTTTAATTTTCAGGCCGAGATGTTTGAAGGAGCTGTACTCGAAGGCGGGCCGGTTGGACAGGCAAGGAGGGCAGAGCCCGAAGGGGCGACGCTCTCCACTCATCCAGTGCACCCCCATACTGGGGGCGCGCCGGAGAAAGCTCAGGGAGAAGGTGGATGTGGAAATCGAGACGAGATTGGTGAGTTTGTGGTTATTTTTTTACTAATTACTTTGTATTCATTTTACTCCCTTATACCCCTGAAAACTAAACGAAATACATGATTTTGTACACGGCTTGGAGTGGCTTGAAAACGCATAAAAACATTCTATGCATCAGAAATATTTTTCTTGTATTTATTTTACAAATGTTTCTGGTATGCCAATGATATTTTAACAGTGGCGGAAAATTATTTAATAATACTAGTTGAAAGAAGTGTTTAGAGAAAGATATAAGGATGAAAGTAATTAAGTTAAAAGCCTTCTTCATCATCATCTACATTACCATCACGTCATGTTCCTATTGGGGTAATCAGATAGAACACATATCCGCTTCATTATGTCCTGGCACAAAAAATAAATATAGGTTTATTGACAGCAACAGAGTATGTAACTAACATACATATCTGTATCCTGAAATTACACATATATACACATATGCAAAGGCAATGAAAAATAAACACATTTGAGAGAGATATAGCAAACGGTCTGGACTCATCTCATAACATCCTCTCAATCGAGATACACCCCCACCAAGGCAGGACAAACTCTGCCGCGAGGATTTCAGATGTATTTTAGCCCACATTTTTTTAGACGAGCGACTGCAGCTCGTATCTGTTGAACTATTTATGTGTGTTCATATATTAATTTCGTGGGTTTGTCTTGTTAATACTCGTACTTGTCTCGGAACAGACAATGATCTTTGTGACATGGCTGATTTATAAAACTAAAGTATATTAATAATAGTTTTATTGGTAACAATAAAAAAATTTAAATACATACGAGTATATATATTCTGAAATGACACATATGTGTTAAAGTAATGGAAAAGAAAACGCATTTAAGAGAGAAGCTTGTTTCGCTTTTGCCACATCCATACATACACGTATGTATTAAAGTAATGAAAACGAAAACGTATTTAAGATAGAAGCTTGTTTCGCTTTTGTCACGTCCATAAACTTCGTCATACGTAGTTTCTTATTATAAAAGCTTTTCATTCTTCCCTCTTTTAGAATTTGATTAATTTTGTCGTGTCGCGTTTTTCTAAGTTTTCTAAATTTCTTATACCTTATTGTATAGATTATTTTCTAGTTAATACTAACCCTTCTTTTCGAAGAGGGTAATTGAGTATTACTTAATTGTTTACTAGGGGAGTATCCATATTTATTTTAAGAAATTATTATTTATATGGAATATAATAAAGTGTGAGGGTTAGCAATGAAAGATAATTTATTCTGGATTACATTATTTATTGATTATAAAGGCAATTCAATTTGAGCAACGAAATGTAGATGAGGGAGGAAAATGTCAAACAAGTAGTGTAGAAAGTATGATTAAAACATCTTAAAAGGGTGATTCTATCAATATTTATATTGTAACATTTAAGTGAATTATATCAGCAAGTTGGGGAATTTCGCTATCTAGAAATCTCGGTTAAACCTTCATTTTAAAATTACTATTTATTAAAAGAAGCTTTAGCAAATTTGTAAACCGTGTAAGTACAATAGTTCCCCGTTATCTACAGTTTCACTTATCCGCGGTTGACGTAGCGATTTTTTTAATCTCGCGCCGAATCAGTGCCACCAACGATAAAGACAGGTCTACCAAAAACGGTGCCACCAACGATGAAGACAGGTCTACGAAAATTCATCTCAAGTCACCAACGTGATCAGTCACGCCCCCCCGCCTCTCGCTGCGCATCCTTATGTTCAAACAACCCTTATTTACTATAATAAAACTTCCTAGACGAGGGATGCTAGTGGCTCAGATCTCGTCAAATGCTTGCAATAACTGAAAAGCTAAACATTCTTGACGTACTACTTGAAAAGAAATTAAAGCAATCGCTGCTAGAATTTGTGGAAAGAACGAATATTCTATTCGTGAAGTGCTGAAAAAATAGGAAAAAAAACGCATGCTAGTTTTGCTGTTGCATCTCCAACTGCAAAAGTTCAAACGCAGGTGAGAGCGTTTAAAAAAAACGCAAAGGAGAGTGTTCAGTGTATTTTTGAATAAATCGACTGTGTAATATAGTAAACTTAAGAAAACCTATACTAAACAGCTATGTTCTTCGAATCTACTAGAGTAATCATGTCAGAAATGGCTCGATCCTGCAACGCTCATACTGTAAACCTGTAAGAGATATGGTTTTAGAGGCGACATTGGGGTAGACCAAACATGTGATAAGCATGGAGTCCCAAAACTTTGTGCGGGGTTCCTGAAGACTGAGAACGGATGGCTCAAGATCGTGGAAAGCTATCTGTTCTCGAGCTGATTGCTTGTCAATAGCTATATGTGTGAGAAACAATCAGCGGGCTGCGAACATGTGTCAACGTTACCAGACGGCTCAGCAAGATCCACATGCCTCACAGAAGATCGCATGATCGGTGTGGGGGGGGGGGGGGGTAGCTCGAGATTGACGTTGGAGTGACGAAGGGATCCTCACTACGAGGCCCAGCTACGACGACGATTTCAATATAGGGTAATTTAGAAGTGGTTTGGTATTATCCGCGGATTTCACGATCTGCGGAGGAAAGACTTGGAGCCTATCTCCCACGGATAACGGGACTACTGTATTATAAATGTAAAACAACATGCCCTAAACTGGTCTCCCTTTTGCTAAGACCGATTTTGACAAAGATCAACTCAAAATGTTCCACACACTCACTATGGTAAACAAATAAGTTAAAGCGTTGAAATACAGAATATAAATCCTGTTCACCTATAATGACATTTGAATCGTTGATGGTATTTATCTTCACGGAAGCTACTTCTTAGTTTCCTTTCCAGGAAAGGTATTACGTGAACTCGCAAACCACAGACCATCTGTTTACTGAACCATCCATGCGTGGCGTAATCGCTCCACAAAGAGCAGTATTCTTCACAACTTCCGTTTGACGAACTATTACTTCTTAGATCATACATACATCACGCCAATTATTCTGTTGGGTTAGGCAGAGAGAACAAAACGCCTAAATTTCATATCACGACATATTTCCTTCGCTTTCATCACATACATGCATCGCTACTTAGATCCATATGTCTAAAACGAGTATATTCCAAACTTTACCAAACATTATCGTCGGTTGTTCTTCGAGTCTGAGGATGCTAGTTCTCTCTAATCCACGATGTGTATGGATAGCACTTATGTGTATTGGTTTATTGTAAACATACGGTTGCATAGTAAGAACATAACATAGTTTTGATCGATCGAAACTTATGTGTTGATGGTAAAGTGTTACAAAACGATTGGGTTAGCTCAATTTATCCTCAAGGTTAGCTCAATTTATCCTCAAGGTTAGCTCAATTTACCCTTCAACATAACCGAAGGGGTGATTCGGAGATACTGAAGAAAGTGACCGGGAGACAACATTATATTTTGCTTCATTAACCCTTCCTGTCCTGTGATGTGTACCTAGTACACATTGCTTCTAAAAACTTTAATATCTCTATAAATATAATAAATACTGGGTTCAGATTTTAGGTATTCCTTCGTAATACATTTACGCATTGAATGAAAAAAATAATATTAATAATAATTAGCACGTATCGGCCACATCAGAGATATTTTGTGAAAATCGAGAATAAATTCACCAATACAATCAAACGTGTGCCAGTGTGTGACGTAGGTATATTCATTCTATGAAACCGCTATGGGTGAGGAAGCAACGCTATTCACGTCCCAATCTCACTCTACTTCGGTATATGGAAACGCAAGACGAATGTTAGTTCGCTCGCTTCAGTAGCTCGCGGGCTTTCGTTTGAGGTGGTCGCTTCGCCTGTTTTGTGAACGTCAACCAATGTTTTTTTTTTTTGCATATTTTCAGCAATTAAATTTCAATTATTATCACTTTTGACTTCAAATTTAATTAATTTAAGCGATTGGCCATGAATATTCTAATTTTCCGATTTTAAACCGCTCATTTTTACATGTGTATTGAATACACAGCACCGGAACGCGCGGATTTTTTTGGCACAGGAAGGGAAAGGTTAATCGAGTCTTCGGGTTTAAAACTACTGGAGTAGACACGGAACTTACGGTTCGTCATCACACTTGTTGGTAACACTACCTCGTTTGTGAAGATGCAATAACACTCGCACAGGTCTATTGCGTTAGACTATTGTTATCAGATGAACATTTTTATCAGACTGGCATCCATTATTTTAGGCAACATCGAAAATCGATCCCGAAACTCTCAGATGGAAGTCAAGCGTCTTACCAATTAGGCCACGGAAGTCACTGGTTAACTCAATTTATTGCAGCATCAGCGAGGCAGATTTTTATAACGTAATATTTTGCTACCAACCAAAGTCTATACTGATAAAGAAGGTCCCCATCGTGTCTCGAAACCGGTCAAGAACTAACGGTCCTTTTGGCCATTCTCGATTGATAATTTTTTTTAAATATAAAAGAAAGACATAAATTAACTTTTTTAAATGTTTGCAAAACATAAATTAACTTTTTTAAATGTAAAAGCAAAACAAAACATAATTATGTATGCTTGCTATTTAATGTAAAATGTAAATTTAAAAAAAATCAAATAATGAAAGTGCACTGAGGAAAAATTTGTGGACTGTCATGTTTGAATAAGGCGGAATGAAGGCATCAGAAATGAATATATGGATAAAATGGAAGTTTTGAGTAGAAGTTTTAATATGGTTTGGACATGTGGAGAGAATGAATGATGAAAGAATAATATACAAATCAGAAGTGAAAGGTGTGCGTGGCAGGCCGAGGAAAACATGGTTGGACCAAATGGGCCAGATTTTGAAAGTAAATAAAATGCGATCTATGAATAATAAAATATTGTGGATGACGATATGTACGAATGTGAAGGAGGTGAAGGTTGTATGCTTGGATATAAAAGTTTGAAGATCTGTTATCTCTGCTTACCCCACAATGGACACGACGTGATGATATATACACGTATGTATGATCAAATAATGATGGAGGAAGACGGTGGACCTCAGAATTAACCAATCACCGTCGCTACTTGCTAAAACCCTTTCGACTCAGAGCTTGCCATATCTTCCAACACGCCCGAGGATAAGTAAATTCTTTCGCTGTACCCACCAACCATGAATGCCAAAAGAACCGGTTTTCTGAGCGTTTTACCGCGGCTGGATCCTGTCACATAGGAGAGCATTGTCGTTCTTTCTTCGACTTCCTTCTTCCAGACACGTTTTTTTTTTGTCGGAATCGATCGATGGACTTTAATTGGTTATTACCCGGATTCCTGTTTGCTTTTGCGGTTTGGAACTCCAGTTCGTACCTGGTTTATACTCGTTGAAAAATTTTAAGATCCTTACAAAATTGATGTCTTCCGACCCCAGAGTTACGGGTTCCTTTACGCCGCCGCGCCGCTACTTAAAAACACTGGTCATTACCATATTGTTAGTAGAACTAATTTACCAGGTGCTCTTCCTTTGTGCCACGGGCTGTCCCTTTTGAATAGGGCCTCGGATATTGACATCTTTAATATTTCCGTAAATGTTTTTAAAGAAAGTATTTTAAGCTTTTTAATAATGGGAATTAGTTGTTTCGTCTTCAAATATTTCTTATTTATCAATTTTTATTTCTTTTTATTGTATATAATTATCTTTAAGCTTTGTATGTTATTGGGTTTAACTTGCATATATAAGCTTTATAAAATAAATAAATAAATAAATAACTTCCATGGCCTAGCTGGTAAAACGCTTGTCTAACACTCGAAAGTTTTTGGTTCCATTCCTAATTATACCATTAAAAAAACAAACCAAAAAATGGTTCCAGTCTGGTTAAATAGTTCGTTTGCTTCTCCAAGTAGTATTACCATCATGTAAGATAAAGAACTGCGAGTTACGTGCCCTATACCTTATTCAATTATCATATACCCAAAGACTTGATTAGATTAATGAAGCCGAAAACAGTGAAGTCTCACGTTCTTCAAAATATTCACGTCACCAATTTAGAGGTGTTGAAGGGTATCATACAAATTAATTAATTAATCATATGTATATAACGATATGCGCCTACCATAGGGATCACAAACTGAAGGTGATCGAAATTAATCGCGACCCCAAAACCTACACCTGCGATCTACACGAAAACGCTAAAATCCAAGATTGCATTATTTTGTATATGATCTTCATCAAGATATACACTAAAGTAAAGTCCATTAAACACGATGTAATATTCCGTATAATCAATATTTTTGGCAATTTCATTAGTGGACTTATTTGATATTATTTTGACGACGACATCGATTGTGGATGAAATACATTGATATGTTAAATAGCAGAGTGTGTGTAGTATAGTATTTTACTATTGGGCAAAAATTACGTATTTAGAGAAATGCGAAGAGAAAGATCTGAGAATGAATGTTGTAAAATCCAAAGTTATGGTGATAAAAAAGTGTAAACGGAAAAGTAAATGCAAAATATGGGTGAAAAATAAAAGATTGCAGCGTGTTGAGGAATTCTGCCATTTGGATAGTACATTCTCAGATGACGGAAGAGTTAAGAGGGATATCGAATGGTGTAGCGTTAGGAAACCAAGTCAATGGGGCACTAAAACATATAGGTATACTTGAACTGAACAGTGATAGTCCACAATAACATTTTGGTGCGAACTTTAATGTATGGGAATGAAATGTGGATGTGGAAAAAAAATGAGAGGAGCCGATTAAATTCTGAAATGGGTGCATTGAAAAGAATATATGGAGTGACAATGTATTACAGAATACGGAATGAAGTGATAAGGGATAAATGTGAACTGAAGTAAGATGAAGAAGAGCATGTTGAGATAGTTTGAACATGTGGAACGAATGAATGGAGAAAGTCTAACAAAACAAATATATAGTCCAGGTGTGAGTGGAAGACGTGTGAGAGGAAGAGCAAGGAACATATGGTTGGATCAAATGAATGATGTTCAGAAAAATCATAGAAGTTGTATCCTCTCTACCTACCTATGAATGTAAGAATTGAATACGGATTATGATAAGAGATGCAAAGAGGAACTTAGTGCTTATAATCGATAATGGTTGAATAATATATTTGATAACTAAACAAACTTTTTTGATATCTAAACAAACTTCCTTATGTGCTACTTACGTGGATACTATTACGTTTCCATTTCAGAGTAAGCAGAGAGAATAGGGCTAGAATTTTCTATCACGACATACATAATTTGCCTCCTAATATCCATTCACCTTCTTTTATAACCCTTGAGTATCTATTATTGACTATTGACCTTTCCTTCTTTCAAAATTTCATTTACTCGGTTCAATCATACTTTTCTTTAAAAAATGTGCGTATTGTATTTTCAGCCTGCTGCTATTGAAGAGCTTCGCAAATGGACTTCAACAGAAGCTTTGGGTGATCCAACAGTCGCGCCGGATGGCCTGCCTCGGGTGACAGCCAACCTCACCCTGATAGATGGTGACGCATCTACAGTGGTCAGCTCTGATGATGAGGAGCCATTGGACCACAAACTGCCAAGTCCAGAGGAACAGTTTGGTGCCATAGCATCCAAGTAAGAAATTACTATTTTATCTTTTTTTCTATTTGTACAAATTGTGAAACAAAATTTCAAACAGAGATCCCTCTAACCCTAATGTTATCAGGTACTTTCTATTTCATCAATTATTAATTTTTTAACACATATTTTTCTTTTGAAAAGTTCATTATAATCGTCACCCTATTGTCATCGTTGTCCTTGCTGGGTCTTATAGTTGAGGAACCCCTTGCCATTCCTTTGTCAATCTCGTGCTGCTCCTCCATATTGATCATGTGATTTTTGTAAGAAAAGAGCTCGATCTTACATGCACATTCCCTCCTATAGATGTCACAGACTTGTGGATACTGCTGAGCTACCTGGTAATGCTGATGCATGTTCGCAGCACACGTTTAGCTATTAAGGCACCATCAGTTTGAGAAGAGATAGCTCTTGACTTACTATGATCCTGAGCCATCTACTCCCTGCACAAAGTCAGCAACTCTTGCAAAATGCCCTTAAGCGCATCTACCTCCTCGTACAAGACACGTTTTGGGAACATACGTATCATATGTGCGGTTCACCTCAATTTCGCCTCTACAGACATTTTCTTGACAGGTTTACAATTGGAGCATTGCGGGACCAAGACATCACCCTATACATTCTATCAGGAATGCCATAAACTGCCACTACCTTGGTTGGTTCACAGCCGACACACCATATCCTCCCACTCTTGTAACACTGGAGTACGGTGATGGATAGGGGTCTGATTTGTCACTTGTGGGTGATAAATGACTAAGGATAAGATATTGAAGTTATTGTTTTACCACTTTTATTACATCCAGATTCAATCTATTAATTTTTTATGTATGATTCTCAAAACAAACAAAATTTTCTTGATAAAGGTTCTGATGATTTCTATACTCGAGCAAGTGCACTTAATAAATCGCAATCAATTTCTCATGACATGTAATTAATCACTACATTCCGGTAAAAAGGGTATAACAATAAAATTGATAGGATAAAACTGTATTATTCATAGAGTTGTTAAAGCTATTTTGGAAGAGTAACACTGATATAGATGTTTTTTAATCTTATGTTGCATGCTACTCCAGAATCTAAGAAAAATTAGTAACAGTACTACTTAACAGCTACTCTTAAATCAATGTGCGCTACTTGTAGCGGCACTAATTATTAATTCAGAATATCTGTTTTGTCTTAGATAAAGCATTGATTTAAATCATTGTTTGAAATTAGGGTATGCTATTTTTAACTTATATGTATTTAATTTTTTTAGTATAATCCAAAAATTCCATCAGGAGCACAGGCATTTCATATAACATCTCCATCCAGGTTGCCCTATAGCCCGACACTTCACACTCTTCAAAGATGCGAACAAACCAGCTCCAAGACAATCTATGGCTATTGTAATAGTTTATTTTAAGAGACGTGTGAGAGGAAGACCAAACAAAGTATGTTTGGATCAAGTGAATGGTATTCTGAAAGAAGGAAATCTAGAAAGTCAGAGAAATTGTAGAAGTTTTATGAGAAGGGTATGGATGTAGAAGATGCTTAGAATGTGTGCCAGGATAGGAAAGTCCTCCAGTATGAATGTGTATGTATTTTCAGAACATTGAAGGATGTACCCAACAGCCCCGAGACCTGAGGAAAACCCTAAGGATGCCTCATCCTAGAGTCTAATTTGCGAGTCCGTAGACTCGAAGTCCGTAGATGTAGAAGGCAAGAAGAATATAACGTTGATCTTTTTCAGGTAGATTTTGGTGGTCTGAAAGAGGAACATATTTATGAGAGCCATATTTATGTAATTTCTGAACATTTTATAGTTTTTTATTTCTCCTGTCAAATTTGCACATTAATGAGTATGCAATATACAACCTATGTGTATCACACTAATAAACTAGTTGTTAACAACGCGCCAAGTGCGTTCTTCGCAACCGTCGGGTGCTAACAACGCGCCTGATGCGTTTTCGTATGCAAACCAAAGATACTATTACCGCTCCTAGTGCGTTGAAATTGTATACACATACTCAATTTGTAGCAACGCATGGATGTTTAGTTTATTAGTATTAGCACACACAAATATTCACCAGTGTTCAAGTGATTTCAAGTCAAGTGATTTTTTTTAAATTTTAATAATTAGTCAGCCACTTGTGAATTACCTTAATAATTTGATCGCATTGAATGTGTTAACTCAATATAATTGTCATAATTGTGTAATATTTTTAGATTCCCGCCGCAGCTCATTCCAATAGACACGTCCGGGCGAGGGTTTGATCGCATGTGCATGTCCAGAAGATCCCTCCTACACATGGACACAAGCTGTGATAGAACCAAGTCAGGAGACGCACACACTATCAAAAGGAGAACTCGGTCCCGGAAGCCTCGTGGTAAAAGACGCAATACAATCACTGGCACAGATCAGAAAGAAATTAGAGATGCAATTGCGGGGTAAGCTTATTAGACGCTTATTAGGTAT
Source organism: Odontocerum albicorne (assembly GCA_949825065.1). Classification (NCBI taxonomy): domain Eukaryota; kingdom Metazoa; phylum Arthropoda; class Insecta; order Trichoptera; family Odontoceridae; genus Odontocerum; species Odontocerum albicorne. The sequence goes on from OX463846.1 coordinate 36,492,820, forward strand.
CACACGTGAAACATTTCATTTCACGCTGTAATTTAATGATTCACAAAAACACAATCATCAAACTTTATTATTTAATTTTATTATTTAATTTCATTGACTGTTGAACGGCACAAATTTTTACTATTCTTATTTAAAAAAAACTTGTAGTATTAACAATATTATTAAATGTAGAGACTGGAAACTCTTACTTTTATCTGAAAATGCTTGGCAACATCCCCCTGGCTTTTTTCCAGGGACATACATTTGTCCCTCCTTCACTCACGCTGTTTCTGGGAACAAATTAGGTTCGTACACTTAAAAGAAAATTAGGTATAGTCATACTTTGATAAAAGAGCTGTCCTCAGGGAGGAGTCTCTCCTCTGCTAGTGTCACAGCTTACTCCAATTTCAACAATAGCTTTTACTGTTTCCTCCAAATTTTCACAAAAATTTTAGAAAGCTGTAAAACTATCTTTGGTCACCACAAAGTCAGAGTAAAGTAAGTAAAGCTGCATGGAGTTCCTCTCTATTTCGAGAAATTCTACTTTCTTGAGTCCCACATAGTGTGGTCTGGGGAATGATCTGGGTGGCCACAAACGCAACAGAGCAAAAGGACTAGATTAAATGAAAAAAGTTTGCTGTTGAAACTCCTGTGGCCCATGAGGAATTGGGAGGTCCAATAGTTAGGTTAGGTTAGGTTAAGTATGTCATTTCTTTGAGGATGACATCCAACGCTGCTATTGCTATTATTAATATTAACTACCTAATGAATTGAAGCAAGCTTTTTCTAAAATGTGTGGAGTCATTTCCAGCAAGTGGCTCTTTCCCCTGGCTATGAGGAAGTGTTAAATAAATATAGTGTCGCCGTTTCCATATGTACGGTGTTGCTCACTTCCCTCGAAAATCAGATTTAATTGAGACCAAGGTTGTAAATAAAATAAGGCTGCAAGTAAATAAAATGCTTATCCAGATGTCTTAATTCGAAGATGCGACATCCTTTGCTCACACATGGAGTTGACTTTTTACTTGACAAAAGCTCCTATTGTCATTTACTAGCAAAATATCCCTTTTTTTATATTTTAGTGGGCAGTAGCATTCAGTAAATCTCTAGTATCAAAATTAGCTGTTTTGCTTTGAAAATCTGAAGAGATTTTGAAATGCCACTTTGAACCCCTTAAGGTGAGAACAAGTATAATTAATTTTCATAAACTCTTACAAACCCTATCTGTATCATTAGGCTATTCTGGACTCCCTTGTTTTTTTAATCCATTCATATTCGGAATAGTGAAGGGTGCTTTGAGCACCCAGCAAAAGTTTATATGAATGCCTTGTTCAGTACAGAGGGTGTTGATCAATTATGTTTAATCACGTGTAATATTGCATCATTATTTATTGAAGTCATGAAATTATTCAAGATTATTTTTAATAGATTTACAGTAGATCAGTTTGTACATTAATAAAATTAATGTTTATGAAACTGATTATTCAATTGTGCTATGACAGATTTCCAATAAATTATACCACATTTCACTATTTAATAAATACAAAGGATGTTTGTATTTACTATGTCACGTGTAATATTGAGGTGAATGACGGCGCAGTAATGCACTGGACTTCCATGCGGAAGGTCATTGGTTCGAACCCCATGCTGTGCTACTCCTTTCGAACGACACAGTCACTTCTTCCGCCTAGAGTTCGAGGGTATAAGGATACCTATGACTTCGTTCATATCTATTCGTTTAAATTTTTTTTTAATTATATATAATTAATGTATGGTGTTAAAGGTGTGAATAAATACAGAAAAAAACATTTCTTATAGTGTTAAAAAAAGCTTTTGATTTGCATAGGTTACTTCTCACATTCCCTTATTAAAAGGTAGTATTTATGATTTTTGCACTACCCTTAGTGACGGCCCTAAATATAATACTAGCAGTTAATGTGTGTGTCTTGACTCGAGGGTAGCATCCTCTTACAGCTTGGCCAGGCTTTAATTTTATTGATTATTTTCCCTTTGTAATTAATGTTTCCAGTCTTGAAGTATAGTCTTTGGTAATACTTGAGTTTATTTGGAATGTATATAAGTCATGGAAAAAATTATAGTTTATAGTGAAATCAAAATTTCATATCACAGTTTGCATTCAATTTATCACTTACGTAGTTTATGCCGTTCAATAGTCTATGTGTATAATTTCTTTGTTTGATTTTTTTTTTAAAGATTTCATTTTTTTATTATATTATTTTGAATCATTGTGTACAGTGTGGGACAAAATATTCACAAATGCATCAATGCGAACAAACCACATTTTTCAATGCTTTGCACTTAACGTGTGGTACGTTTGCTTTTATAATCCAAATATGTTTTAACATAACATTTTGGCACGATTTGAGCAGAATAGAATCCCCTTTAACTTAATATTTTAAATGTTTTCGTTAGCATTCACTTTTACATTTCTTGTACGATACAATAAACATTAAAATATTGTACAGATTTGTGTTAATTCTAGTGACACAGATGGCATTGCTTTCACCATCATGTACAAATTTATTTCAATATAGTGAATTGTCAATAATAATAAATGCCATCTTTAAATTACACTATTCTTCATTTTTCAGAGTGATGTATAGATTATTGGAATAATTTTATATGATGGTGAAACAATCTAGTTTAATATTAGGCTTAAGTGTTCCTTACTAATCAGCTCGGTGTGTTTACCCCTCCAGAGACACGACTAGTCCCGTGGATGAGACGGGAAGCCCCGACTCGGGGGCTGTAATCAGATCCCATTCCAGTGACCTGCTCAAGAAGAGTCCCTTCGATATCCAATCCAAGAAATCGCACTTCAACAGTCTCAAAGAGTGGGGGCGTAGCCGTCTTCGCCTCATCAGCCGATCACCGAGTGACAGTGGTCGAGATTCTTCCAGAGTTGAAAAAACCAAGGCTAACAAATCACCTACAGTTCAAGATATTGATGATATTAATATCTATGAAACTGTTACCATGAGAAGAAAAAGGAATGCCAGTAAGCAGCAGGATAGAAAGATTTCTCATGAAAGAAATAATTCATATTCCTCTTCTGAAAGAAGTATGAGCATGCCTATAGCGATGCCTTTAACTGGAGGCTTATCATTAGCTGTCAAACTGCGAGAGGCTAATTCAGCCTGCAGACGTAGACGAACTACAGGCGGGACAACAAATGCAAGAGAAGAACCTCACTCATCCAGTGGAAATTGGTCTGCAAGTTCTGAATCCGGAAGAACTAGTATTGGATCAGAAATAACGTCTACAACTGCTGCACCCAAGAGTACAACATCAGCAGCAACTTCTAGCAATTCTCTAAATATTCCTCATGGACCTCCAAGTTCTATTGTAAGCAGAAGAAAGTTCTTAAATACTTCCGGATCTGGCAGTGTTACTAGTGAAGGTACGCTGACACCTGATATAATTCATGATCTCCATGATGATATGGAGACAAGTTCTGAATTTTCTTGCGATACTGAAGGTTATTATACATCATTCCATATGGATTCTGGATTGAAAACACTCAAGGAAGAAGACATTAGCCTTCCAATTACTCCTTTGCATACAACTAATACCTTCACCAATTCATCAAGTAATCAAACAGCAGAAAATGAATATGAATTATTTGGAAAAGGCTCCACAAGCACCACCACAAGCTCTGCAGGAACAGTGTGCACTACACTATTAGCTGCAGTAAGTGATCGTTCCTTGGTAGGGCCTACAGTTCCTGAAAGAAAAAGTTCTCTTTCAAAATCAAACAAGAGTAGAAATAGTTCTGCAAGTTCCAATGCCAATTTAGATAAAAGCTCTAATAGTGCAGGCTCAAATTCAGAAAGAACTAATACTATCAAACGAAACACACTACCTAAAACCAACTTGCAAGTAAACTTAGATCTTCCTGCTAATCAAAATACAAACACTGATCCTATTACTAAGGAAACAGTAGTTGCTGTTGTTCACCAAACCCAAGTATCTAATACAGGTGCTGAATCTCCGGATTCTGGACACAATACATCTAGTTCACCTGTAGATGACTCCTTGTCTAGTGCACACGGTGGCAAAGTATCTTGTGGTGGCTCAGAACTGGATTTTTCAGAGTCATCTGATTTAGAAGGAGTTGATAGAATTGAAAGAATAAGAGTCAAGACTACCATCAATAGCTCGAGAATACCATCTATGTGTGTTATCACACCGCATAATTCAGATGATGAAAGTAGTAACAGTTCCAAGCCAGAATCTTTAGATAACAAAGAGCAAACAGAGGAAAAGACCAAAACTTCATCTCAACACAAAGAAGGTTCACCAACATCTGAAATTGATGAATCAGAAATCAAACAGCGAATTTCAACTAGACCAAAATTGGAACTACCACCACAAGAAACAGACTTAGATACATTAGTTTTTAATGATAATGTGACTAATTTACCCACTGATTCTACTGGACCTAGTCAGGTTATCGCAACAGAGGAAGATGCTGACACCTTAGAAGCTAAAAATTCTCTCCTTGGAAATATTTTATCGAAGAAAAATAAAAATAAGAAAACCAGTTCAAATAAAGGCTCTGATTCCCAAAAAACATCACATAAGTCTGGATTTACACCATTAAATAATTTGATGTGTAGATTAAAGGATGTGTTTCCACAAAAGTTGTCATTGAAGAAAGCAGTGAATAATAAAGAGTTTCAAGTTACTGAATCTCTATACACAGATAATGGTGAATACGTTACAATTGCCGATGTTAGAAACAATAATCAAAAATTAAACATCAACAAAACGAGTGGTGTGTATTATACAAATGATGTTGTGAAAAGAAATCTTCAAACAGTTTTATCAGGAAAGCTCCAAGAAACAGAGTATGTGTCATTAAATGAATTGCCATCAAACATCTCAACAGAAGCGGCTGAAATATCTGGGGAAAGCAATAAAGAAAGCAACACCGAAGCTTTCTCGAGGCAAGGTGCTCGAGTCACCCTAGATTCAAATGGAAAAGTCATTTATTCATCCGACAGTCTTAAGAGACGTAAAGGAGCTCATACCACTTTCGAGCCTGGACCATTTGTTAAAGATGTTACAGACGGTCCTTCCACGGGGAATCAAGCTTCAGATAATGCCCCTCCTCCTTCCAGTGCATCAACCGTAGATGTTCTGAAAAATACAACTGTTTTAAGAAATTCTCCAGTATCAGTGCAAAGTGTTTCTCAAGAAAAGCGTGTTTCTACTCCTACAGACACAAGACCTTTATCACCACAGTTGGGAAAAGTGGTTATTAGGGCACCGAGTTTGGCATCCAACAATTCCATTCCGACTTCAGAAGTTGTGAGAATGCCCCCAATGAATATAGTAACACCGAGTGGTGTTATTAGACCCATGTCCCCGAAGTCTGTGGCTCGAGGGGCTTATGTAAATATTCAGGATGCTCAAGGGATCAGCCTCTCACCTACAAAAGATAATGACCCAGGTAAGGCTTACAATGGGATATCAAGATTGTCGGGGTGTATGTGTAAAAATGTTCAAAAAAACTCTTGCCTTTTGTGTGTTTCTAATAAAAAAACAATTACCTTTGGTCAATCCACTGTTCCTAATACTATAATCAATGACAAATCAAAATCCAATACTAAACCACTGACTAAAAGTGCTGAAATTTTAAGAATGTTTAGTTCTAGAAATAACAATAAAAATTCTTCAGACAATTTTACCTACGACATAGTTCCATCTAAAATTTTAGGATTTTCAAGAGTAGTTAATTTATTGAATGATCGTGAAACTACAACTCTTAGAAAAGTTAAGAGAAGCGATAGTTACAAAATGGCTAATTCTCCATTAATGCCTATAAAGAAACTGTTAAATGTTGAAAGCTTTAGCCTTTCAAAAAATAATACTAAATCTATAGAGCAAATTGAATCTGAAATTGCAGCAGACTTGTTGCGAAATAAAATAAACTATCCACCTACGGTTTCACCAAAAATGTGCTCGCGCATGTTATGCCCAAACGAGTTGGCAAATATTAATTTTAAATTCAACGACGATACTAATAATTCATTAGATTCGATACGAAATGATTTTGAAAGTAAGTTGACTGAACTGTCTCTAAGTCCTTTACATAGTCCGCTTTACAGCCGACCACGTATGATAATCAAAGTACAAAATGTACCTGAAGAATTAAGTGCCGATGAATTATTGGATTCTGATTCTGAAGAAACTATCACAAAACCAAATCCTTATCCTTATGTCACATCTCCAAATAAAGTCACAGTGCCTAATGACAGTTTCAGCCATCGTGCCAGAGTTCTTTCTGTCACTAATCATTACGATACGGAAATATGGTAATTAATATGTTACTACTCTGGTGATTATTGTATATAAAATTCGACACGGTTGTGGTTTTCAATTCACACTTGGTTTTTGGGCTCACCAGACTAAGCCAAATTCTTATACCTTTCACAATTCTCTCACCCGAACCCTGGGCTTCCTTAATGCAATCTAATTCATGGGCTTGTGACTTAATCGTTTGGATTTTATAATTGTTTGCCAAACCTGTACCAGCAGTTCACAATAAATACAGCATTACCCTGATTTCACACCTAACTTAATGTTGACTTGAAGCGGAGTGAAGTTGGCTTTATCAGATATTCCATTCTGTGGTCTAATTGTTGGAATACTTAACTTTTGAGTTTGTTGGCCTGGTTGGTAAGACACCAACTCTATTTACCAACTCAGGGTTTGTGGGCTCGATTCCCATTGGTACCCACATTTTTTAAAAAGGGTTCCAGTCTAGTCTTCACTATAGACTTATTCAACATCTTTCTGGGTGGTCGGAATATATTGCCACATGGCAATAAACTCGCCAAGTCGTACTGTGTACTACGAAAGTATAATATAATACAACCCAAATAAAAATAATTTTCAGTTGGATCTTCACATAAGACCTTATTAAGATCTTTCTGGTTGCATGGGAAAAAAATTCATATGGTAATAAGCTCACCAGGTTGTACCAGTATACAACGAAAGTTTAATACAATATTTTGTCTTGATAGTACAGGGATTTACTCTTGTATTAAAAATTATCGTCAAGCTAAATCACTGTCGATGATCATTATTAAATTGTTAGAAAATACTATTACATTACACTTTTACTATATACAGTACAACCTGGCATGTTTATTGTCATGTAGCAATCTCTGAAAACCAATCGGAAATATGTTAAAGAGGCCTGATGTAAAATCCACTGATGTTCTTTTTTGTCGGTACCAATGGAAATCAAACTTCCAAACTCCGGATCAGAAGATTTTATTAAGTCAACCTTTTGTCAGGTGTGAATTATACCTTAGTTATGTCTGTTCCCTTATTGTTTTGCTTATTTGAGTGATGTACCTATTTATTTATTTTATTTTTTACTTTAAGTCCTCATATGGAAAACCTGTAAATTTTGGGCAGCTGGGCTGGGTATGGTCTACAATACCTACTTTTGTAAATATATATATTTTATGTTGCAAACATGAATTACTGATCATTTTTAAAAAGCATTATATACTATAATCGAAATATTTCTCAATTAAATCTATTTAAATAAAAAGTATATATAATTTCATTAGAAATATGTATCGTATACGCTTATCCTTTGATTTACACACTTTCCTTTTACACAGTTCCACCTTAATGTGGTTAAGAAAAATGTTTTTTAATAAACAAATCAATTTCCACATAATTCGAATTTAGTCTAGTAAATTGAAAATCTAGATGGCTGTGCACTCAGCACCGAAGGTCAAGTCAACAGAAAGGCAGACAACACAAAAAATTTGCCTTACATGGAATAATTGTCAGTCTCCACATTTTTTTCAATTTATTTTTTTCTCACATTCAAAAGTTGGAATAATTAAAAAAATTATATATCATAGATTTTTATTAGGTTTTACGTTTGTTTTTTCGAAATTTACTTGTACATGAGTTATATATCGCAATTCAAGCAAATTTCGACATTCTGAAACATATCTTCCAATTTTGTTGGAACACAAATTTCCTTGGAACATATCCGCCATGTATAAATCAAGGGATGGGCGTATTTATATATTTTTGTTCAATGCAATTGAAAAAATTATTAGTCTTCCTAAATCGAAGCAATATTAGTTATTATGTTTTTATATTAAGGTTCTTAAATATCAAATTAATATTTTTAAATAAATTAAATGTTTATATAACTTGATTAAAATATTATTAACATTTTTTTTCCAATAATACTGCCGACTGCAGCACGATTGGATGAGATCGTATCTACGATTCTATTTGTATATATACATATACACGATTCTAGTTATTATATTTTTCAAAAAGATAAAATGTTTATATCCCAAGTTCCTTGATTAAGCATGATTGTTTTTTTATTTGTTCAGTAATCACTCCATATCAACTTTTCGTTGCTATGATATGTAAGTGCATGGAGTTTTATATTTGTTTTTGTGTTTTTTTTTTTTGTGTGATGTATAATTAGAATAAATGAAAATATTGCCGATGTATATGTGTGCGAAATAGATTACACATTTTTATCAATGTGGTTGTATTTTATTTGATATCATGCACCCTCGCATGTTGCCAGGCTTCTTGCACCTAAAATTCACCTAAATCATTATGAGATTCCTCTTTGATGTTGCCAGACAATTACGCATGCATGAAAAAATAATGAAAACAATTGAAAAAAAAAACTTGAGAAATGTCTCAAATTTAAAACCAAACTCATTTTTAACATTAACCTCAAATAACTACGCAATTTGTGAGACTAATGAAAAGTGTTTTTACGATAGAATTGTAAGAGAAACCTATTATTAAGAAGAGTTAAGTGAAAGACAACTCATCAAAGTGTGATAACACAAATATTGTGCCAACGAACTACTCATTTGTAACATCTAGAAGCTTGAACAAAGTTGATTCAATTAAATGACAAAGAAGAAACAACTTGAACAGGGAGAATTGTTTTTTTATTAAATTTATCAAAATCACTTCACTCAAATGTTTTATATTAAATCATAAAACTGAGCAAATAAGTCAAACTCTGACGACCCCGTGGCACACACCCAGTCGATTTTGGGTTCAATTACCAATGGTACCTGATTTTTTTTTTAAAATGGGTCGCAGTCTTGTAAAAGAGTTTGTCTGGTAACAATACTTGTATGTGCTAAACATCTCTTCATTACTAGTTGTCTCGTTACGTGCAGCACTATTGCCGAAAAATATGTGATGACAAATTGCGAGCTCCATGGCTACTCCAGCAGTTCTAAAATCTGAAGTCTCAATTAATAGAATTGAAAACAATGTTGTCTCCTAGCTAAACTCTTAATAAATCTGCATCGCCAATTCGGATATATTGTGAAGTACCATCAAATGAATTAATAAAAAACGTCAAACTTGAAAAAAATGTTAACATTGAAACATTGAGTTATTAGGTCAAACTCAGTGAATATTTGCCACTGAAACAATATGTGAGTAGGTCAAACTCGATGAAAATTTAACACTGAAATAATGAGTGAGTAGGTCAAACTCTATAAATGTTAATGACACTGAAACAATACGTGAGTAGGTCAAACTCTATGAACATTTAACTCTGAAATAACAATTGAGTAGGTCAAACTTGATGAACATTTGACACAGACATAGTAAGCAAAGAGTTCAAACTCTACAAACTTTGACATTCAATCAGTTATTTTTTCAAATGTCTTTTCTCAACAGACATTTAAATTTTTACACATTGATTTTGTTTTATTTATTCCAAAGAGGACAACATTTTGAAAAACACTTTAGTTATATACAGTACAACCTGGTAGGCTTATTTGTCATGTGGCATTCTCTTTCAACCAATCTGAAAGATGTTAAAAAGAGAAATTAGGGGAAAACAAAACAGGAATCCTTTTTAAAAAATCTGGATTCCGACAGTTATGGATCTTCTGACCTTGCTAAAAGACATGCGTTTTACCGACTAGTTAACAGGGGTCGCGAATTTATTAAAAAAGAAACATTAGGAAAGGGATCCCGCAAAACATGTGTAAATAACTCGATCATTTTACAAACCTCGTAAGTATCGCATAACCATTTGTCACGCTTCCTCTTGAATGCATGCGTGTGGGCACATGAAATCCAAAATAAATATGCTTCTAATCACTGGCAACTTTAATTTCTCCTTTCCCATTCCTTTTTGTATTGAACATCTTCAACCCACAGCACGCAATATGTTCAGTTTAGAGCGATGTACAGCTTAAGCCACTCATTGCACTCTGCACAAGATTCAGGTAGTACCATTTTTATATATGTTTTTTGTTTGTATGTGATTTTATGTGTTTTAACTAGATTTCAGTAGTGCCTGAAAACCAATCTTTCCTGATTATTTATTTAATACCTATATAAATGTTTCAAAATGTCAGATTTCAAGTAAATTTAATCTAAATCACCCCTTTTGTTTCAAGAATATTTTATTAACATATTGTATGCAGCAGACTGGCTGTGTTAACAGTTTTAAATAAACTGATCATTGACAGTGGGTGACTGAAGTCTCCGTTTCCCATTTACTATGCGTTAACAGCAGAATACTAAGTTCTCCGTCTTTTTTACATATAGTATTTTAGATTTACTGTCAAAGAAATTAATTATTATGTTTTTATAAAAAAGCAATCTTCGTCGCTGTGTAAAATGTAATATTTTATATGTGCATTGTTTTCGAAATGCAATTTTATCTTGCATAACAGACATGCTGCATACAATGTGTTAACAAGATAATGATTTGTTAAAAATATAAGTTTATTTTATCCCGATAAACCCGTACATAGGGTTTCAAAGCCGATTGATTAGCTTTCTCTTCAGTACCAATGAGGTTACAGTGGTTTCAAATGTCAACTATATGGTGGTGCTTACATCGATACCTATAAAGGTCATTTAGTTATAAATATTTAAAACCACTCATCTCATTAGTCTTGAGGAAGAATCCAATCGACTTTGAAACTGCTAGACTCTATTATCTCAAAGTATTTTAAGTTTTATTTTGAATATTATTTCTTTAGTTACAGATAGTAAATCATAAAAAATATATACGATCTATGTACCGTATATATTCTCTTTTAGTATACTGTAAATAACAACCATTCGTAATAAGAAAAAGGACTTGTTTATTATCTTGAGTTAAATTGATTTTTTTCAAATCATTTCTAAACTGTAACTAGTTTAAGAATGACATTTGGAGGCATTGTAAGAAAAACATTAAGCTTGGCATTGGTACATAATTTATATAATTCCCTAGAGAAATTATATACAATAATAGAGCATAACTTTCTCCTAGTCTGACTCCAAACACGAAAGAAACAGTAAATAACTAGAAACCAGATTAGGTTAGTTATGATAAATGTTATCTTATTCTAACTAGTAATTTGGTTGTTACAGTTAAATTTCGTTGTTATTCTATCTCGACTTCATTTTGAACCTTATAAATTTTAATTTTGCAACCTGTAGAGCAATTTTGTCATTTCCCCTTTTTCTTTACTATACATAATTTATCTTATATATTGAGGTTTTCTTCAGACAGTAATACCACAGAAAATTTAAAACATGTATGTAGCTGAGAAGAAATCTACATTAGAAGAATAACTATTTAAATTAACAATGCTTAAATATAAATAAAAAACATAGAAATAATTCAAAATAAACCTATTTGAAAGGTGTGTATTTTAGAATAATATAAAATTTTCAATAAATTAGAAGAATTTCAATAAAATATTTAAATAAACTTTCAATAATCCAATAGACATAAAATATTTGTATTTGAGAAATATTTAATCGTACAAAAAAACCAATCCAATGTAATAATAGTGTAATATATAATATTGAATATCATAAAATTATCCAGACTTCTTACACTGCATTTGAAATTTACAGACTATCGACATTCTTCGGCTGAAGCAGTACATCGAAGTTCACCTGGTCATCCTGTATATTTGCCTCTCCAGGCCAATTTACAGAACCTCTATCCTGATCCAAAGGCACAACCAATTCCAACGTACAATTATCCAACGGGAAGGCTGTACAGTCAAGATGATTTATCGGGGCACATTCAATCAACAGCTTTCAATACTTCGTCTCCGCAGAGACAAAATAATGCCTATTGGACATTGCAGCCAAAGAAACCTCACAGCCAGGCTATAGCAGATAGTAAAACATTCCAACGCTCGGTAACTCCCGATATTACTCGAGGACTCTATTCTTATCCCGAGATAAATCAACAAAATAATTCATTCCAAAGTGCACCAAGTGGGGGTTTCCAAAACCAATTGAATATTCCTCCAGGAACTTTACCATCTGATGATTCAAAATATGCAAACCAAATATATTCATCGTCATCGCCAAATTCATCAAGTTTTGGTGTGAGACAAGCTGCAAACAGCACATTCCTCCCGATCAACAATCAGCAGGATCTTTCTATGGGCCGACCTTACTCGATCGGACATGACAAAGAGTCTCTTAAAATGTCCCCTATAGATCCCCGTAGTATAGGTAAATTTCAATCTTCAACTCCAGCAAGAAATGATAGTTCTAAGAAAACAAACTTGGATATTGCTAATAAAATAGTATCGCCAGTGAAATCAACTATGTCAAATGAAGAATTGTATGCAGTCATTCACAAAAGCAAGAAGAAGATGAACATAAAAAGTCCACCTTTAGATAGAGCTGGGTCACCGGCTCTCTCCATTAATAGTCTGTCTCCAGGAAGTTCTGAAAGTTCCATCACTGGCCGCATCACGCCTGTAAAATTACCAGAGACAGGTTACTTAAATGATCCTCGTGTTCGGCACAGCTGGTCACCAAATATTAATGACAATAATGCGGCTATAGGTGACATCCCCAGGATGCCAGAGTTAAATTCTCCAAAACTAGACCTTGGACCTAGGCAAAGCTGGAGCTGTTCCGATCGCCACGGACCTCCTGCTCCAACTTCCAGATTGGATTTTAAGAAGTTATTATTACAACGTGGAATCAAACTTAATCTTCAATATTCACATAAACCACCAGCTAAAGTGTCTGCGGTAGAGAGACTGAAATTATCCAAAGATTCGATGAACACAGTACCATCGGAACAAAATCCTAATATTTCAAATATCAATATTTTAGATCTTAGTGGGTCACCTAAAACGTACACTCATAGAAGGATCATGAGAACAAATAATAATCCAGCTCCTTGCTCACCTTCTCGAACCAACTTGTTGATAAAAGAACACAAAGCTACACCAAAAATATTACTTTCACCCAAAACTCAATGGCGATTCTCTAGTCCTCGATCTGACGTATTATCCTCACCAATACCGGAAGCTTTTAACGAAGATGAGAGTCCAAATAGTTCAAATGAGAAAGATCATAAACAAATTGTGTCTGAATTCTCAAAGAAAACTTCAGAAAACAAATTGAGCCCCAGTTCGGAACCGAAACAAGGTTTCAGGCGTATCCTTATACCTACAATCAAAGAAAATCTTATTTCTGATTCTAACGAACCAAATGACGATGGTGTATGCAGTTTACCCAATACAATCTCACCTATGAAAAATAACATATTTCTCAAAACTCAAGAAAATAATTTCACAAAACAGGAACAGCAAGCTTTGAATACATTTGGACAGCCACAGAACAGACTGAGTTTCCAAGATAAACTCTCTCGAGCTGAAAAAATACAAGCGCAAAAAGCTCAATTCTTATCGCAAGATGTTTCAAGTCCGTTGCATTTTAAACCAACGGTAGTATCGCATCAGTTAAAAAAACCCAGTAGTAACTTAGAGAGTACATTACTGAATAAAGATCAAGTCAAGTGCCCATCGCCCCCAACTTTAGAAACGGCTTTATGATGAAATATACGGAAATTTTTTGAAAATGTAAATAATGTTATTCGTTTTCGGAAACAATCGAATGTACATATTAGAAAGGTAGATAATGAACCCAGTGTTATGGATTAAATTAAAATATAAACCTTCATTCCGCCTTGAACATTTTGTATATTAAAATTAGTACATGAAATTTTTATAAGATATTTTTTTTAGTTTATAATCATCTAGCAGTTCTAGTCTTGCCTGCATTCTTGACATTTTTTTATGGTGCAGTTTTTCTTATTATTTTTTCATTTGATTTCTGGGACCAATTTTTTTATGGACTAAGGTGAAATGATTTTGGATATCCCATAACTTATTTCATTTGAAAATTTAAGGTTTATTTATTATAAGTATGTTGTTTTTTCCCTTTTTTAATTTTTATTCCCTGCTTTAATTTATTCAAATAAATTAATATATTAAATTATGTCAAACTCTCATTTAATTTTTCCCTTTGATATTAAGATTCACTAAATTGCACTACATGAATTACATAGTGTCATTTAGTAAGAATATTAATATAAAAATATATTCATTGTTAAAAAAACAGACCTTAATAACTTGTACAGAAATGTGAATGAATTCTACGAAACAAAAACATTATTTTGTGATAGGCTTATTTCATTCTAATATATACGCATGTAAATATTTCACAGTTTATGCATCAAAACTAATATTACAAACAGTGCTAGGAAATATAGCGAATCAGTAACGAAGTAAACAGTTTATAGGTGCAATACTTTTATACCTCACAATATTAGCAGTGACTGTTAAATATTGTTTTTTTTTATTTACCTTAAAAATAGTTTTGCAACAATAAACCATTAACTTTTACCTGAAATCCTGATCTGAAAGCTCTAAATATTAGGATGTACGACATCTCTCAGTTTTATCGTTAATTTTTCTTTCAATCCATAAATTGTGGAATATTTTATTATACAAAAGTTTTTCAAAACAATTTACAGTGAGACTTCGGTTCTCGAACTTAATTTGTTTCAGAAGGCTGTTCAAAAACCAATTTGTTCAAGAACCGAATCAGTGTTTCCCTAAAAAGTAATATGGATTAGATTAATCCATTCCAGATCCCCAAAAATACACAGTAACACAATAAATAGATTAAATAAATAAAAAATTTACTGCACTATACCTGTAGTGAGGAGAGCTGATGGCGTAAGCGGAAGGTGGTGAGGTAGATGAACAGATAGTATTGCTTGGAAAGGGAGTCTCACATGAAAATATCAGGTGACTGTCCTACTGGGATTCTTTATTTTATCTGTCTCACTAAAAACCTGCCCAATAAGGTTGTTTTTTCCTACAATTTAAAATTTTTTGAAGTGAGATTGTTATTGAGAATGTATGTTCATTAACCAAAATTTTCCAGATGAAAGACATTCGAGAACATGTTCCACTGTTAAAATTTGAGTTAAATTTTGTACACCAAAATTTTTAATAATGTAGCAATGATTGTGAGAAAGCCATAATGTTTGCTGAAATAATCAGGGCATCTTTTGTAAAATTTATTAATGTTTCTGTGAAAGTGGTTAATTTGAAAATACAAATAACAGTTCAATAAAACACATTAAGCCCTTCCAGGTAATTCATCTGAACCAGTCTTGGAGCAATTTTACATGAGAACAAGAAAAAAATAACATCACTCCATTTCCCTATTGGAGTAGACAGAAGGGGCAAAGCCTTAGACTTTCCTATTGTGACATATCTTTCCCCTCCTCTTCACCCTCAACACCTCTTGTAGCTGCTACGATTGTCTTTATATTTCCTACAAAATATCCTTTATTGGATCCAATCACACTTTCCTTGACCATGTATCTGACATAAATTTTCACTGTTTATTTATTTTGTCAGTCTTTCTTCATTCATTCTACATACCAGAGAGCTTTTCTTGATCTTATTTAATACATACTCGTATCAGCCTTAAATTCACATTCATCCCTAATCGCTTCATTTTGTATTCTATCGTACATTGTCACGGAAGGATTTAATATGAAAACAGTTTTCAAATTCCAAATTAGTAAAGAAGGGTTCAAGCTGCCTGATAAAGTAAAATGAAAAATAAGCTTACTTGAGCTATCATAGTCTTACATGATAAAAGCTAACTTGAAAGGTAAGTTAAGGAAAAAAGATTATTTAGGAATGTGGAAGAGGCATATACGAAACTGAGTGAATATGTGCCCTTAGGATTGGTATCACATGTGGCCTAGTAGTCATATACTTGTCTTTCACCTGGGAGTTTTGGGTTCAGTTCCTTAGGGTGACCAAACGAATGAGCATCAATATGTTATCATATGTCAGATAGTAATTGAAAGGCACACTTGACGTAGAAAAATTATAAAAATCGTCACTAAAAAAAATTCAAAAGATCAACAAACAAAACATGTACGTGTATTGAAACTAGAAATATTTTGTCTTGTCTTGTTTGTGCTCCCCTGAAGATGAGGTGTGCACCTTGAAACCGGTAGGGTTATACCGTTACAAAAAGTGGAATAAACAATGTTTGATAAAACAAATTATGATATTCTAGAAAGCTAGAAAATAATTTTGCCCAAAACCTGATACTCCAAAAATACAGATTGGTCAAATATTAACTTTAACATACAACTCTAAATCAATTTCAAGTAACTTCTATAATCTAACATAAATATTTTTATATAAATGCTTTTATTCAAAACTTGAAATTATTTGTGTAATATAATTATGATAAATGCCCGCCTCTTGCTGCCCACAAATGTGAGTTCCTTTAACAGTATTTCTCATAAAATTTACACAAAGTTCAGGTAATATTTTGAATATTGTTCTTTAGTTGTTCAGTCAACATTGGCTACTTGACATAAACATTCTTTAACATAATCCCAAAAAACAAAGTATGGAATGATTAAATCTGAAGATCTAGTCAATATCACAGCTTCTTGAGATAAATCGGACTCAAAACATGCTCTCAATATTCAATTGTGGCTCATGCTGTATAGCACGTAACGCCATCTCGCTGAAATCACAGGTTTTCCACTCAGGTCATCCAATTGATGTGACAGAAAGTTTTCAATTATGGCGTAGTGGTAGTCCCTGTTCACAGTTAAAGCGTTACCCACTCCGTTATCGAAAAAATAAAGTCCAATTGCACTTCCTGATCAAATTCCACACCACACTATCACTCTGTGAGGTTTTAAAGATCAGTAATGAATCACTTGTAGATTTTCATTTTCATATTTTGTTTGTTAACATAATCATTGAAGTAGAAATGGACTTGATCGCTCATGATTATGATTTTGTCATAAAAATTAGACATTGATTTTCATAGTATATTTCAATAATAATATGTTGTTGAATTGTAAGGCATTCCATAATTTGCCATGTTGACACTTGTTAAGTATCAAAATTGACCCGAACCAAAATGGTGGTCAATATATAAGCTAAGTTAATTTTTGGACACCGAGTATAAACATACATGCTATGGTTTTGGAGTAAAAAACTTTTATTTAGTAGTTTCTACTGAGTGCCTTATAACTTATGGATAGGAAAAATGAATTTGGCAAATGTGTATCATAAGAGTCCACAAAAGTATATAAGTACAAATTTTGATGTATGGGAGTGAAACGTGGATATGGAAAAAGATTAAAAGTGTCAAATAAGTACTGTATAAATGTGTGTACTTAGATACATGGGGTGAAAATATATGACAGAATACCGGATAAAATGATCAAATATGAATGTGAACTTAAGGCTGATGTGTTGAGTTAGATGAAGAAGTGCCTCCAAGATGGTTTGGGCATGTGGAACGAATGAATGAAGAAAGACTAATAAAACAAATATTCAGTCTGTTTGGCAAGAACGTATATGGCAAAACCTGAAAAACGATTTGGGATAAGGCATTAAAAAAATACACACATACATGATATAAACCGTGATGCTTTATTATTAATAGTCGCCTCCACTAGTTATAATTGTCCGACATCTCCGAGGAATACTTTCTACTAATTTTATAGGATAATCTAGGGGCAAAGACTTCCATATAAGTCGAATCTGTCGAAATAACTGCTTGACATTCCAGATCTTTTTCCCCCTCGGATTTGCATCTGGTGACTGTGGCGGCCAATCCATTACGTCAATGTCATTTTCCTGTTTCCACGCAGTACAAAGATGACCCCGATGGTTTGGGTCATTGTCATCTTGCAGTAGCCAATTTCCTCTGATATATTTTAACCATTTTGGCAGTGTTCAAATTATTTGTGAAGATGTGCAAAGTGCTAAATGCCCGCTTTGAGAAACAGTCCCAGATGTGGACTTTTACCAAGTACACCTCTGATAGTGTAGTCAAGTTAGAAGCAAAATGTGACGAAACATATTTTCTTTCATTGATTTTATAAAGCACGAAAGTTACATCATTATTGCTTAAATTTACATCAAAAGCTATCAACACCCACTAAGACGTATTGAATTTTGTTTAATTATAAGATGGAAATTTTGACTAGATATTTCGAAGTAAAGAACTATTTATCTATCGATTTTTTTTAATTGAAAACATGAGACCATCAGATTAATGCAAAATATCTTATGTAACCCGTGGGCCAAAACGAATTTGATATGCCTACGTTATAGATATGAGTGAAATGTTCCCAAAGATAAATTGAGATTCTTTCTAGATGAACTTTCTAGTTGTTTTGTGGAGATGTTTCATAAAGCTATATTGAAAGAAAATTAAATAATATTGGGTGTACAAATTAGTTGGGTCCGTTTTTTGTGTTCAAAACTGCATTTATTTCTAAACAAAATGAATGAACAGATCAATTAAAGTATTGTCCATCGCTGGCTACTACTTTTTCCCATCTCTCAGGCAATTTTCGAATTCCATCTCGAAAAAATGACTTGTCTTTTGAGGCGATCCAAGTTTGGAGCCAATTTTCGGTTTCTACGAAAAAAGTGAACCGGTGACCTGCCAAATCGTGCTGCATCCTTCGGAACAACCAGTAATCAGAAGGAGCAATGTCCAGGGAATACAGCGGGTGCGGTAAAACATCCCATTTGAGCGTTTCCAAATATTTTTTTACGACTTTTGCGACATGAGGCCGAGCGTTGTCATGAAGAAGAATAACTTTATCATGTCTTTGCTCGTATTCCGGCCATTTTTCTCGCAATGCACGGCTCAAACGAATTAATTGTAGCCGATACCGATCGCCGTAATGGAATCGACAGGTTTCAGCACCTCATAGTAAACAAAATTCCATTGGTCCCACCAGATACAGAGCATGATCTTCGAACCATGTATGTTCTGTTTTGGTGTTGAGGTCGATGGCAACGATTGACCGGGCTTAGCGTAGTATTTTTTCTTCTTGGGGTTGTCGTAGAATATCCACTTCTCATCTCCAGTTACAATCCGATGCAAAAAACCTTTTCTTTGTTGCCTTTGAATCAGCTGCTCGCAAGTGAAAAATCGCCTTTCAACGTCTCTCAGTTTCAGTTCATAAGGCATCCTATTTCCTTGTTTTTAAATCATTCTCATGGCTCTCAATCGTACGGAAATGGCTTGTTGAGTCACTCACAACGATTCTGCAAGCTCCTCTTGCGTTTGACTGTGATCTTCTTCGAGTAATGCCTCTAATTCTTTGCCCTCAAATTGTTTTGGCTGTCCAGAGCGAGGCTTGTCTTCGACGCTGAAATCTCCGTCCTTGAAATGTCTAAACCATTCCCTACATGACTTATCAGTTGGAGCAGCATCACCATAAACTTCGACAAGCATTCGATGGGCTTCAGCTGCTTTTTTCTTCCAATTAAAGCAAAAAATTAAAACCTCCCGCAAATGCTGCTTGGTTAACACAAAATTCGACATTTTCAACACTGTACAAAACAAGGTTTTTGCATGAAACTCAAAGCGATATAAACTGAATATTATTGGCAGATGTCTAACCTCTCTGAAACCGCCAAAATCGGCTGTCAGTATGAACCATTCATAACAGCCAGAGCCATCTTTTGGAAACGGGCCGATCTAATTTGTACTCCTAATAATACTGGTGGGAATGTGACCATGAATTACAATTGTTGTCGTTTTGATCAGCCTTAATCCAGATATGAATTGGCCTTGATTATTTTGTGAAATTGTAAGCTTTAAATTAAAATTATCAAATTTAAGCTTAGAAAATCAGAATCAATTTATATTTAGAAGATATTTATCATCATCGTATTTTTCCATTTATTTAAGGTCTGCGTGACGAGTCCCCTCTGTCCATGGCTATCTCCAGTCATGTGCAGACCATTCATATCTTGGTTAATGCTATCCTTTCACTACTGCTTTGTATAATCTCTTTCTAGACTTCCATTCCCAGTTTTTCACATATTCAGTTGGTTTCCTTTGAACACGTCCAAACCACCGAAGCCTAACCTCTCTCAATCGGAGACTTTCAAAGTACATCTAATATAGTCATTCCTAATGTTGTCTTTCTTGCTCACTCCTGAAATACATTGCAGAAAGTGCATGTCTAATGAGGAACTAAACACTTATAAATGAAAGCTAAGGACAAAAGGGCATTATAAATAAACAAGAACAGTTGAAAGTTTATCCCTTATATTAAATTATCAAATTTAAACATAAACTTCCATCTCAATACCACACTTATATATAAAAGTCTTAAATAACCTATACATAGCTATTTCACATTTTGCAATCAAGAACTTTTCATCGGGGGTCCATTCATCATGGGAGGTCTCATAGGGGCCATAGGTCCCATCGGGCCCATCATAGGCCCCATCGGACCCATCATTGGAGGAGGGCGCATTCCCATCATCGGTGGCATAGGCCCGTGTGGTCCCATCATCATCGGAGGCATAGGTCCAGGGCCCATTCCTGGCGGAGGGAGCATTCCTGGCGGAGCTCCCTGCGGAGCACCAGGAGGACGTTGTGGAACTGGTCCTAAGGCTGCGGGAGGAGGTATCGCCACTCCTTTGGCAGCAGCAAATGGATTCTGAGCGATTTTTCCAGCTTTGAAAGCAGCTGTGGTAGCGTCAATGAGGTGCTGTGCTTGTTCTTCCATCCATTTCTGATAGTAAAATTTGACGTTATCCTTGTGTTTGCGACCCGTACAATGCGTTTTGCGTACACTAGGCGAATCGTGCGTTAAATATGTATCGCAATAGTCACAATAGTACTTCGGCATTTTGGAATATAATCAAACACTAGTCTATGATAAATGTAGTTTATAGAAGTTAAAACCCGTCAAAATCACCAAAACACTATCAATGACAATAAATTTGGTCAAAGACAATTTCTCGAATTTGAATGAAGCTAGTGACGAATGTATGCATAATGTTGCTACAATAAAAAAACTGAAATTAGGTACATACTCAATTTTTTTTAAACAAACGTTTTGCCAGAGCTAATTTTATAAACTTTAATACAACAATTATTTTTTAGTTAAATCTGGTTTTATTTCTATTATATTTTTATTTTAACACATTGAATTAAAAAGTGAAGGCCCTCACCTTCAATCATATATTTTATCTGCGTTCGACGAAAAATAGAAAAAACTTATCGTGCTTTATTTTATTTTGAACTATAACTTAGTTGTAGCCCAAAAAGTTCTATAAGTGTCATGATGGGAAAAAATAGATGGTTGAATATTTTTATAAAAAAACATAATTATTTACCAAATACATGTGATATCTTCACATTTTTTTTAGATATTCACATTGTTTCGTATTTAAATAAAATGGAGAATATCCTATTTGATCTTAGATGGTTTGTAATTTATAAAGGATACTGTGATAAATGAAATTTATTAATACAAAAAATAAAATAAGGGACAAAAAGTTCGACGAATAAATATTAAAAAGTCGTGATTCTGTGAATTTTTAAATTAATAGGTGAACAATTTAATATTACAAAGGAATTTCATTCCCTAAAAAATATGGTCAGGCTTAGAAAAGTATCGAATGACGTTTTTTTGTCAGGGAATGTAATTTTGTTTTGTGTTTGTTAATAACTTAGTTCAGTAATATAAAAAAATAAAGCCCAGAGTGGCATCATATCTTTTACAGAAGAGAAGCGTTCTTATGATCAGACAGGCAGACTATGTGAAAAATTGCAATATCCCTCCAGTTCTCGATTTAAATCTTAGGACCTGAAAAATGTCATCTATCCTTAAGGGTATCTGTGTTCTTTCATCTGTGTTAGTTTATCACATCACACTAAACATACAATGCTGTTTTTTTAAATGATGTGTATTGTTATCAATAGGAAATTACAATAAAAAATATTTTTCTTTTCACTGTCAAATCAGACCTCAAATTTAAATCAGTGCTTATTTCTAATAAACGTATTCCTAGAGACAAATTCAACGTATATTATATGTTGGGTGCGTATCAAACATTATTTCACAAAGGGACATTTAACAAACATCTACGGTTTAAATTTTAGCATTTGCGAATGTGGCCTCAACGACGACACGTTGGATGATATATTCTTAGAATAAATAATGCGTTTCTAACATTTTACGTAGATCTACTTTTGATGAATAACCCTATGTAACAGTTTGTCCATTTATTCTTTAATAGTTCTTGTTGCGTTAATAGTGTTTTTCTTTCATGGTAAATCTACTCTTGATATTTATACTAATTTCTGTTAAACTTATATGAAAACACTGATTACAAACTTGTCTCTATTCATTTACAGTGTTAAGAAAGTTTTTCGTTTCTAATCAATCAAATATATGAAAATAGTGTTCTTATAATATAAGGTAAATGTGGCATTATTCCAAATTTTAATAGCGTGAGCTTAGGTAATAGCGTAAGCTTAGTGTGCTAACACTTATAAAACGTACTCGGTAATCTCTTTTGTTTAGTGGCTGTAAATATCCAAATTTGGGTAAATGGTCATTAAAAACAACATGATTAAAATAAAATATAAATAAATTGGAACCAGTTGAAAAATATAATCTTTCTATAACAGTCACCTTACTAGTTATATATACTCGTAACTAGGTAAATGCTTTATATTTCTCACACGTAATTGAATTTTTTCGAATGATTCTTTTCGGAAAAGGTCTCGTACGGTGCATTGAATATTTCCTCTTCCTATTGGCCCCATTACATTTCGGCGGGAAAGACTTCTCATTCATAAATTGGCGAATGAGGCTAGAGAAATTCAAGACAGAGAAAAAAGATCGAATATCAAACGCGTGCGAGTAGTGTAGATTTTGACGCCGCCGCTTTTGCATGTTTTAAAACGCAGTCAAACGCAATAGCGATTTTCCGCGAGTCCTGTAAAATGTGCGCCCTTGTCAATGCAACGTCAAATATGAAGTACATTTTGGTGACTGGTGGTGTGATAAGTGGCATAGGAAAAGGTGTCATAGCCAGTTCTTTTGGGACTATTTTGAAAAATTGCGGTATAAGTGTGACGTCTATCAAAATAGATCCTTACATCAACATTGATGCAGGCACATTTTCACCATATGAGCATGGTATGTTTAATTTCTAAGAAAAATGTCAATTAACATTGGTCTATAAATATTGGGTAAATTGTATTAATAACTTAGTAGAAAAAGTTCCGTTCTGGCATCAAATCAATCGTTTAAGTTTGGCGACCATGTGTCTCCGTGACGCCATGTTCATTTTAGGTTATTTATATCGCAAACATTATACTGTCAATGTCAAGTGTAAAATTTAATTTAATTTATGAAAAATCAATACTCGCAATTTCTCACGTGGTGGTGAGTGAGGGAATCTTGAATAATTATGTTTATCTAATGACACTTGATGATGCAGTTAGGTGCACGAGGATAATTGGTTAACCATTCAAAGACGTTGGAAAAAATGCGAAAATAATAAAATCACCAATTAAAACTTGCAAATGTGTTATAACACAAAAATATTTTTAAATAAATAAATATAGTTTTATTGATAGTGACATAGTATGTACATATATATCCTTAAATTACACATGTTTAAAGGTAATGGAAAAGAAAATACATTGGAGAGAGAAACTATCAAAAGGTCTGGGCTTAACATCCCCCATAACATCCCCCAATTGAGATATTTGCTCATTTAGTATAAAAAAATGTATAATCATACAATGTTCACCATTATTATTTTATAATCAAATTACAACCAGTTTCTTGTACAAAAAATACTGTTATTCGAAAAAAGTAACACACTTGAGTAATTCAATATCCGAAAATTTGATAGATTTGCCAAAAAAGTAGATATTTTACTTTATCCAAATTTATTGCTTATCAAGGTCAACATATCAAAATCTAAAATAGAAAAAAACAACTTTTATCTGGATTATTATCTTTACTGCCTCTATATCCCTGTGAGTGATTCTATTCTCAAAACCCAACAGAGTCATTCCATGTGAAATCATCACGATTTAAATATAAATTTTAGATTTCCCATGTAGAATTTCAGTTTGCAGTTGGAGTACTCCAAAAATGTTACTTTTTTGTAAAGTTTGTTATGAAAACACTTTTTGATTTATGTATTCGCCATTTGTAAATATCAGTCATAATTTATCATAGAATACATCAAACGTACGATATAATATTTTGTTCAGTTCTAGAATTTTTTAATGAAATTCCCTTTATGGTTTCTGAATCATATACCATCATGAAATATCAGTCACAAATTTCTAGACTCTCAGTCTGTTTTCAATGCAGCTTCTCGGCTGATATATGGTTATCATAAATATTGCCATATTGGTCCCCTTCTAAATAGTCTACACTGACTTTAGTGTAGCGAATAGATTGATTTCAAACTTTGTCTCTTTGTATTCAAGTCCCTTAATGGGATGTCATTATTATATCTTTCGTATCTGTGTCTGAGGGATGTTCATTCAGAGAGGAGTAGAACAAAGTTGATTTCTTCTCATCTAATAAATTGGTTGTTCCAAACCAATCCAATAAGGCAGGGTATTATGATAGAGCTTTTGGCATTGCTGATCCTGTGGCATGGAATGGTCTGCCTCCTAGTGTTCGAGATATGAATGACGTGTGCAGCTTTAGGAACCACTTAAAAACAATCCTCTTTGGGAAGTCTTATCAAAATTTATTTGATAAAAAATTTCTATTGTCACCAGATCAAAAGAGCAATCCTTGTTTAGAAAGAAAATAATTGAATTTGCAAATATGGAGAAAAGAAGAGGTAAACGTATTCCTCCGGAGGAACACCTGTTGTCAGAAGTAATTCATGAGATAGCTTATTCGATAATTCGCTTACTGCCTATGTTCATGCAAATAACTCTTGAATCAATTCAAGGCAATATTTGAAATATTTAACTGTTTCATTTACCCCAGCAGTAACTCGAAAGCCACAATCAATTTGAAAAATATGGAGATTCCAAAGGGATATTTGATGACCTCTGTAGCCTAGTTGGTAAGACGCCTGTTTTCAAAAAAGGATTTCAGTTTGTTTACTTAATGCCTTTTAAATATCTTTCTGGTTGATTGGAAGAGATTTCCACATGGCAAGATATAACGAAAGTGTAATACGTGATTGGCTCGGGCTCTGTTATAGTTGCTAGACCTGATTTGTTTAGTAAAAGTGGGTTTGAGTTCTGTGCTGGAGCACCTGTGAATGAGAGTTTGCGCTCAAAACGGTGCTATATAAAATTATCCTTTAAATTAAATTAAATTAATATTTATTATTCTATATTACTATCAGTTTAAAACAAAACATTTGGCGCATGGATTCAAATGGATTTTCGAATTACTTGGAGTAATCTGTCTTATTTTTATAAATAAATTTGATGTATGGAAGCAAAACCTGGCCATTGAAAGAGAGTGGTAAGAGTAGAAATGTGTGCATTATGTTGAATATCTAGTATTACAATGTTTGATAGAGTTGAAATTATAAGATATAGGATAGCTGTTAGCTAGAGATAGATGTCATAAGTGTAATTGAGAAAGAAATCTTAAAAGAATGAGTTATATAAGACTTAGTAAACAAATATGTCTGAAATTAACAGAGAGCGAGGAAGACGTGTACCCACGAAAAAGTAGGAGGTGATTGGAGAGATTTTAACTGAGGGAAAGGTACCAAGTATAAGAAACAGAGCATGTTAGAAGGGGTGGATGAGTTAAGAGCTGTGTGCATGGATAGAAAGGTGTGGAGATCAGTTCTCTCTGCTTACCCCAAAAGGGAAATTATGTGATGGTATATTTGTATAAATAAATGTATTCAAAATCTCATTATCATGACATATATCTATTAGGTAGATAAAAAGATCTCTACTATGACTTTCACCCATGTTCATAATTTAGATTAACCCTTTCCGGTCCTATGTCGAATGTCATTCGACATCGACTTGATTCCAGTGAGTCCTATGTTGAATGTCATTCGATATTTTTTTCTTGTGAACATAAATATAGTTTTATTTTTTTTTGTGGACCGGAAAGGGTTAATTTAATCAATCTTTGTTAGATTGAAATAAGATTGATTTTAATGATTTTTTGTTTTCTGATTTTATAGGTGAAGTTTTTGTTCTGGATGATGGAGGAGAAGTGGATTTAGATCTTGGTAATTACGAGAGATTTTTAGACGTCACACTTCACCATGACAATAATATAACAACAGGGAAAATCTACCAGCAAGTTATCAGCAGGGAACGCAAAGGAGACTATTTAGGGAAAACTGTACAAGGTAAGAGATATATATAAGTTGAACACTTCTTTCTGGTGCCTCTTATGCTTTAGGTGTCTTTTGCCGCAGATAGCTAAAGTAACTTATTAGTCCTCTAAAAAATAGCCACACAATATACAGTCTAAATATGTATTTCTTAAGTTACTCGTTAAGTGATACCGGTCAATGGTTAACACATCAACGGCCAATGATGCGATGTAGTGTTGTGTAAGGCGTACTCTAGGGGTTACGTACACTCTATATTGTGGTGAGCTACAGTAACTTGTATGTCCGGTGTGACCCCGATTACATCAGAAACTGTCACTGTAGCTTGTGATATAACAACTCTTTACGAAATTCGATGTATTCATTCATACAACTGAATATAATTAAACTTGTAAACTCATGTTATTTATAATAATTTTTGCATTTTTCATCTGTTTTTAATTTTTTTACTGAAAAGAATTTATTATTCGGCCATCCCAAATAAAATTCATTACACATGAATTGTATTTTTACGAAATAATAGGTTTTTAAATTTTCATTATCTGTACATAAAATAACACACCAATACCGAAATTAACTGCTAGATAAACATTTTCATCTTGGGACTACTTCACTACTATTAGGTCGAAAGTGGAGATGTTAAAAGGTGAACAGAATGAAATAAAATAAAATAAAGATTGTAATTTGTTTTTTTAAACACTGTTTATTCCACTTTATGTAACGGTATAACCCTACCGGTTTGAAGGTTTTCAGCTCATCAGGGGAGCACATACCTAGAATATCCTTTATATGATGATCAACCAGTAATATGGAGATTAAAATCCAGGAATAGTTTCATGAAGAGAGCGCAAGATCTGACGATTCTTCCAGATAAAGTACGTTTTCTGAAATATAACGAAAAAACACCACATGACTCGATGAAATTCTCGGAAAAGATAGCGCCTGGGGACCAACTGCCTTGGCCTGCTTGGAGATCACTGAAGACTCTGAGTAGGAATGACTAGATGCAAAATGAACATACAAAGATGGGGTTTGAACGAAAGTAGTACTGAATATGATTGTAATTATATACAGGACTCACAACACATGCTTGTTTGTCCAAACATCAGGACTAAATGTTCAGGGCAGGACCTGATTGATGCGAACGGTAGAGTGATCTTTGTTGCCTCCTACTGGAAACATGTGCCTTAATTGATGATCCCAACACAGAAATAAATATATTTTTCAAAAAAATTCATTCACTTCACGACTGTGCACAGTTACAACAGGACCTAGACTCCCTAGTCTCCTGGAGAGAGCAAAATCATCTCCTGTTCAACATTAATAAATGTGTCTGTGTATCCTATAGTCGATCGTTTTCACCAATCCACCATCAGTAGACTATACAAGGAGTGGCATTAAATAGAGTTTCTGAATTAAAAGATTTGGGCGTAACATTTGATGCCGGATTCACGTTTGTTACCATGTCTCGCATTTGATATCGGACTGTTACAAACTACTCGGTTTTATAATAATATATAGAGAATTTAACAGTACCGATATCCGTCGAAACTTATATAATTATCTAATATGAACCAAATCTACAGTTTGGGCTCCTCACAGCTCAAATATAAAAACAATATGGAACAAATACAAAAAAAAATCTTCAGATATCTATTGTACAGAACAATGGGCGATTACGCAAAATATGCTCACCATGTTGAACTTCTCATGGTGTGTAACTATAGAAGCCTCGAAACAAGAAGGCAAGAATCCATTGCGACATTCCTACTAAAGGTTTTTCAAGATTGCTTTAACTCCTGCGATTCTAGAAGTACTAAGTTTATATGTACCTAAAATATATAGCAATGCAAGGAATCACCCTCTGTTGTACATACCAACTTACAGAACGAATATCATGGCTATATCATATCATCAATATCATACTCAGTCACGCGTAGTGTAGAGATATTGAACCAATTGAATGACACTGGATATATTCTTGGCCCCGTCTATCAGTATGAGAAGAATCGTGGCTGATATTCTTCCTAATGAATAAGCTAACTTTAGAAGCAGACCTTCTTTGTGTAACAGGAGAAATCCGTGCAAAGTGGGTAAAAAAAAATAACTAAAAAAACTGCTAGGTCATCGATAAACCTACTCAATGACTTTCGAAATATTTGTAATAAAATCGTTTTATAAATTATACGTTCAAATTGAAGAATGCAAATCAGTCATAATTCAATATCATGCAATTTGTTTTGGATTTAAAAATTCAATTGTTGCAATTTCGATAACAATCAAATACACTCCCAATGTGTTATGAGCAAAAGAATTAAATATTGTAAACATTTTTATAATCTTATGAGTTCAATTATTATTTTTCTTTTGCTGTATTCACATTTACTTTAATTGCTCACCCTTATAAAGTATGCTAAATTGCTAAATGGAATACAGTGGAACCAGGCCCAAAAAATACACAGTGCGGTAACACAATAAATATTGGATGTTAACAAAGTTGTGTCCGTTTTTTCCAAATTTAAAAATGAGCACCAAAAGTAAAACAAAATGGTAAAGGCTATAATCATTCGAAAGAAAATTTTCTGCTGTACAAGATATTGTGTTTGCTTTTACGTTACATATATTATTTTATTTGATTACAAGCCTTCAAAATGGAATGTTGAGTAGACGAAAGTGAGCATTTTCGACACCTCCTTCTGTTCGCGTTCAATCGAGGGAATAAAGCTGAAGATGCTATGAACGACCAGTGGACTTCGATGAGGACTGCTTAAACCATATTCATGAAGATCGCCTTCAAACCACCGTAAAATTGGCCGAGCAGATGAATTGTAGTCACATGACTGTATACCGCTATCTTATATCAATCGAAGTCCACTGGTCGTCTGGAACGTTCCATGTCTTTCAGGTCGAAATTACCGTCTTTGAAACGCAAAAACCATCGACGAGCTGTCCTTTCATTCATAGCATCTCCACCGTACACTTCGCAAATATCACGCGCAGCTTTATTCCCTCGATTGAACGCGAACAGAAGGAGGTGTCGAAAATGCTCACTTTCGTCTACTTGACATACCATTTTGAAGGCTTGTAATCAAATAAAATAATATATGTAATGTAAAAGCAAACACAGTATTTTGTAGAGCAGAAAATTTTCTTTCGAATGACGTATAACCTTTTCCATTTTGTTTTACTTTTGGTGCTCATTTTTAAATTTGGAAAAAAACAGACAATCTAATGTTAACACCTAATGCATTGAGTAAATTCAAAATTAACTACACTTTACCTGTACTGAGGAGAGCTGATGGGATAAGTGGCAGGGGGTGAGACAGATTGAGAGGAGGAAAGATGTTATTGTTTGAAAAGAGAATCATCTTGAATAAAAACATCAGGTGACTGTTTTTCTGGGGTTTTTTCTCATTAAAAACCTGTCAAAAAACAGACAGTGAGTAAAGTGTCAATTTGAGTGTTTGTAAATTAAAAGGGATTGATTAAAAGGGCTGAAAACAATATTGTTTCCTGGTCATGCTTTTCTGCATGTCCATATGTCTAATGTGGATATGTTGAGGAATACCATATGAATCTTCTTTTTTCGTATAGAACATATTGAAGAGAAGTGTGGCTGAGAATATTGTATTTGGCCCCAATAATCGAACCTTCAGATTTAGAACCACTGTAGTAGTTATGGAACTCACGGTTCATTATTGCATGTGTTAACATCAATACCACATGTGAAGAGGCAACAACAGTCACACACATACTCGGCACATGCGAATATTGTTACACCAGATGAACTCTTTTACTGGACTAGGACACTTTCTTTTTTATTCCATTGGGAATTGAATCCAAAACCCCCTGGTGGAAGTCAAGTTTCTTACCAACGAAGGCAGCGGAGGAGTCGAACTGTAGTCAGATTTGAATGATTGAAATATATATATCAAACATTTTTATATTCTGAGTATTTCATTTCATATTCTTTTTATGTCTCTTCTTTCAGTGGTGCCACATATTACAGACGCCATCCAAGAATGGGTGAGCCGAGTAGCACACGTCCCAGTTTGTGGAGACGAACAGCCACAGGTATGCATTGTGGAACTGGGAGGGACCATCGGAGACATCGAGGGAATGCCCTTTGTGGAAGCTTTTAGGCAGTTCCAGTTCAGGGTCAAGAGGGAGAACTTCTGCTGTGCCCATGTTTCACTGGTGCCCTCTGTGAGTTGAAATACAAATTGTTCTTTTTTGTAACCTTGAAATATATTTTCTCTTTTGGTAGTTCATAATGTCTGACTATTGTCACTTATTTGTACAGTTCTTTTTTTTTTATCTTGTGAGGTTATATTGGGTTATTTATTAAATTTATTTGACTCATTTTATTACAAAGCATTTAATTAGAGTCTAGCAGATAATACATTTTTCTTTTTCAAACAGAGCCTATTTTAGCACACATTTCATTTTCGGCTGAAAATAAACTGAAAAATTGAAATTTACGCTAGAAAATGTAAACTTTCTTGTGAAATACCTAGAAATAAATATTATGTTCGACAATAATGCTTCACTTGTGAAGTGCGATATTGAAAGAATAAGAGCAGGTGGCAATAAAGTGAATGGTGGGTTATACAATGTGTTGACTGACCGGAGCATTTCGAGAGATTCAAAGCTGGAATCTCTCTGGCTTCTCATAATAGAACCTTGGTCCCGATATTATGACATGATACAAAAAAAAATATGAAAGTAAGGTGCATTGTGAATATGTGGAAAATAATATATGTTAGAATAAGAAATTAGGACGTTTGGAAAGAATATAACTGTTGATATTGGTTATGAACAGTGGACAGCTCACGCTCCTCACACAAGGTTTTAAGTAGTGCTTTCAATTCAGTTGACTTTGACTTGCTCATTGAGTTTATGAAACATCTGAATATCTCACTTCAAGTCTTGAAATGATTCAAAAACTTCTTGAAGCATGAGAATTAACAACAGGTGAAATTCTCAAACCAACTGTCCAGTAAGGTTTTGCTAACTGCTGGTGTTTCGCAGGGTGGAATACTGTAATATCAATTATATTGTCAATCTTCATTGACTCCATAACTAGACAGATGCGGAGCAAATATTATCTATATGCAGACGATCTTCAATTGTACACTAGCTTCCATCCCCTAGATGTTTCTTTTGCTGCTGACACCATGAACCTCAGCTGCATCACACAGTGGTCTTAAGAACTCTGTTTACTTGTGAATCCTTTAAAATCATTTGTCGCTGGAAGTCGGTGTCTCCTATCGAAGACCTTTGAATATTTTTCTACTATTAAAATCGATAATCCTGTGATTTCATATTCATCACATGCCAAAAATCTGGAAATAAGATGAAAATCTGATCTGATTTAGTTTTACTATTATTGATAGGTATAATTTATTTGTTTCTTAAATTTAAATGAAAATTTTGTTCACAAAATTTTCATGGGTTGAAATAGTTTAATGTGTCCAAGATGAGCTGGTTGGTTGAAAGAAGTTGCTGTATAGCAATAAGCATTCCAGATGTAGCATGTGTTGAACCATGCACACAAAAGAATAATAAAAAAAATAAGAATGTGGATTGAAAGAAGCAGTGCTTAAGATGAAGAAAGGAACATTGAGATTGTTCAATCGCATAAAAAGAATGAATTATGAAAAATTTTACGAAACAAATCTATACAAGTGGAAGGTACAAGAAGTTTGGGAAAACTTAGAAAAATGTGGCCAAATGAATCAAATTCTGAAAGAAGAATGAGTGAAAAATAGATATGGCAGAACCGAAAGATGTGTATCAGATCAAAGGAAGGAAATATAAAGACATGGAATGCGATCATTTCCTGAATCGATTAATCTGAAAATTTTCATAAAAATTATTTTGGAATATTAAATTGATTTTTTTTATCCTTTCAGCCTCGTGCAACTGGAGAAGCCAAAACCAAGCCTACACAGTCTTCAGTAAGGGAACTGCGAGGACTCGGCCTGACACCTGATCTCATAGTCTGCAGATCTGAGATGCCTATTGGTATCTCCGTAAAGGAGAAGATCTCCAACTTCTGCCATGTGGCACCAGAACAGGTAATAATTACTTTTGCTCCATTACTTATCAAATCTGCCACTTATGTTCAACAATGTGACATGAATATGGATGGCACTTAGCAATAGATAATAAATTCTGTCTTTGGTGTGATCCTTGGACCAATTTTTTTTGTTATCTATTTGGTTTTTCTTTCACAAAATTATTATAAATTTTTCTTGTCCGCAAAATTATTACAAATTATATTAGGTGTACAAATAAATTTCCGCCGTTTTTTTATAAAAAATTGGGCATTTATTGTGAAAGAACGGAACCTCATGTTTTATTCGAAGTATTGCCCATCGCTTGTCACTACTTTTTCCCACCTTTTGGCAGCATACGGGTACCGCGTCGGAAGAATGCTTCATATTTTGAGGCTATCCACGAATCGACCCAATTTTTGGTATCTTTTTTTTTTTTTACCTGGCGAATTTATTGCCATGTGGCTAATCTCTTCCAACCAACCAGAAAGATGTTTTTATAGGCCCTAAGTGTTAACCAGACTGGAATCCTATTTTACCACCAGGCCACGGAGGTCTTCAGACATTGCTCCTTCTGATTTCCACTTGTTTCGATTGATGACGCATGGCCAGGGGGTCCCCATGATTTCTTCCTTTTTGGATTATCATAGTGGATCCATTTTTCATCACCAGTGACTATACGGTGCAGAAAACCCTTTCGTTTATGCCTGGCAAGCAGCATTTCACATGTGGAAAATCGGAGTTCAACGTTTCTCGGTGTCAGTTCATATGGAACACAATTTCCTTGTTTTTGAATCATTCCCAATAATTTCAACTGATGTGAAATTGCTTGTTGGGTCACTCCTAATGTAAGTGCAAGTTCTTCTTGCGTTTGGCACGAATCTTGATCCAATAATACTTCCAATTCCGCGTCTTCGCACACTTTCGGCCTTCCGGTACGTTCTTTGTCTTCGATGTCAAATTCACGGTTCTTAAACTTTTGAAACCACTCACGACAACTTCTCTCACTTAAGGCAGCCTCACCATATGCTTCTACAAGCAATCGATGCGCCTCTGCTGCAGATTTCTTCAAATTGAAGAAGTAAATAAAAAATTCCCGCAAATGACGCTTATTCGGCTCAAAACTTGACATTTCCGCACACAAAAGAATATATTATACTGATAAAAATTCACTAATATTTCAAGGTTATGTTGTTGAAAGATGTCCAACCTTACGACAATGACGTTTTACATCTGACAATTTTAACCATAACTTACTGGTGGCACCAACTTTTTTCAAACGGCGGCGGCTTATTTGTACACCTGATATTATCTTATCACAACATTTCTGTTCTGATGTTTAAAAATCTTATATTTTCAAATTCAATTCTTTGATTAATATGGATAAAATTTTTTTTTTTAAAAAGTTATTTTCCAGACAATCTCCGTGGTCTAATTAGTAAGACTCTTGTCTTACACTTGGAGTTTTTGGACTCAGTTTGCTTTTTCTTTCTCACATGCTCAAAGCTGAGTGTCGTAGTCCTCTGCTATGTCGGAACTTTGCAGACCATTTGTTTGCATCCTTGTTACATGCAGTGTCGAAAGAGGATCGTTTGAACTCCTTTGTTTGGTACATCCCTCTTGTAGAAGACCTTCCTCTTGCTTGTTTTTTCTCAACTGTCTCCATGATCACCAGCTTCTCAATCTTTCATTACTCTTTCTGTCAAACATGCCCAAAGTATATTACAATCGTTTTCCTGTTTGTTGTCGTAAGTCTTGGCAACTAGCTAATTCTTGGATGATAATGATGTTGGTGCACCTTGCGGTCCATGAGATATGCAGCATCTGCCTCCAATCTTGAAGGCATCTGTCATGATTATTCTTTCTCATCATCATCCCAGTTTGATAAAAAAATTTACCGATTAAGGGATTCTTATGTCTTGGCATGAAGTAATGTTATATTAGGTCCCCACATACGAAACCGGCGTTTTGCCGTACTGGCAACTTTGATCTCAAATATCTTCTCTTTGGTTAGGAATTTCAAATTCAAATTTATACAGCTATTTACTCAAGTATTTGTATTTCAAAAATTATAATTCATTTGTTTTTTCCTCAATTGTTTTTATTCTTTGCGTCACTCAGTTTACAAAATGGAAAACTTGAAATATCGCGTTATTTACGAGTACGAGTTCCACCGTGGCACCAGTGCTGCAGAAACGGCTCGAAGGATTAATGATGTGTATGGCGACGGTGCCGCAAAAGAAAACACAGTGCGTTTTTGGTTCCAACGTTTTCGTTCTGGAAATTTCGACCTGCAGAACAAGCCCCGTGGACGGCCGGAGACCAAAGTTGATAATGAAGAATTGAAGGCTATTGTGGAAGCGGATCCATCGCAAACCACGTCCGAGTTAGCTGCAGGCTGCGGTGTTAGTGATAAAACTGTTTTAATCCACTTGAAGCAAATTGGGAAGGTGAAAAAGCTTGAAAGGTGGGTACCTCACGAATTGAGTGAAGCAAATCAACAAACGCGCGTTGACTGCTGCGTTGCATTACTCAACCGGCACAATAATGAAGGGATTTTGAATCGAATCATTACCTGTGATGAAAAGTGGATCCTGTATGATAATCGGAAGCGCTCATCGCAATGGCTGAACCCTGCCGAACCAGCCAAACCATGCCCCAAGCGAAAATTGACTCCAAAAAAGTTACTTGTGAGCGTTTGGTGGACTAGTGCTGGTGTCGTTCACTACAGCTTTCTTAAATCTGGCCAGACGATTACGGCAGATGTCTATTGTCAGCAACTGCAAACCATGATGGAAAAGCTAGCTGCTAAACAACCGAGGCTGGTTAATCGCTCTAGGCCACTGCTGCTTCATGATAACGCTAGACCACACACTGCACAACAGACGGCTACCAAATTAGAAGAGCTTCAATTGGAATGTCTAAGACATCCACCGTACTCTCCGGACCTTGCCCCAACAGATTACTATTTTTTTCGAAATTTGGATAACTTCTTGCAAGGGAAAAAATTCAACTCCGATGGGGCAGTCCAAACCGACTTCAAAGATTTTATTGATTCCCGTCCGAATGGTTTTTTTTAGTAAAGGGATCGATGAACTACCTATGAGATGGCAAAAGTGCATAGATAGCAATGGTACATACTTTGATTAAATAAATATATTATATTAAAAAAAAATCAACTTTATGTTCCTCCCAAACAAAACGCCAATTTCACATGTAAGGACCCAATATTACCAATGATAGACAGTGACTTATGAGTCTATGCTGATGACAATAATGTCTCCCGGCCACACTCTTCAACAGGTTTACCTTACCAATGTTAATATGTTGAAGAGTATCATAGGAATGAATGAATTAACATTTTAAAATTTTCCATTTTATATTTACTATTTTTTCCCAGACTTTATTCAGAAATAAACACCTTTGCTCTGAAATAGAGAATCTTGGTGTACATAAATATTATATGATTTATTTTAGTAAGACAAACTAAATAATTGTTAAAGTGATAAAATCTTTTTTTAGCATCTCAAGCTAAAAAACATTTTCTATTTATTTGTATAGATAAAAGTTCATTGCATTAGGCAATTAAAATGAAATTAGAGATTGCTTTTATTTAATCCATATGCAATCAAAGATAAAAGAAATTTAAGACTTGTAAATTAAATTACCGTAATAATCCTGGTTTTACCTAGTAAAATGGTCTTATGGTCATATTCATCATGTCCTATACAGAATAGTCCTAATCATTTAACTTAATCTTGAAAGCCAATTGACCGCGCTATAGAAATAATTATATGCCTCCATTTCTCACCCATGTAGCATTTCTACTACACTCTTGGAGTCAGCCGGTGATTGCATTCCTTATAAGATCTGTCAATCTGCCTCAATCGAGATCCTTGATCTTGAGAGCAAATTTTTAAAAGCCGCATTGTAGAAAGAATTATATACCTCCATTTTTCACATTGTAAATCACCATAATAACCCTTATTTTACCTAGTGAAATGGTCATATTCATCATGTCTTATACAGAATAGTCGTAATCATTTTAGCTGATCTTGAGAGCAAATTGGCCGCATTGTAGAAAGAATGATATACCTCCATTTCTCACATTGTAAATCACCATAATAACCCTTATTTTACCTAGTGAAATGGTCATATTCATCATGTCTTATACAGAATAGTCGTAATCATTTTAGCTGATCTTGAGAGCAAATTGGCCGCATTGTAGAAAGAATGATATACCTCCATTTCTCACATTGTAAATCACCATAATAACCCTTATTTTACCTAGTGAAATGGTCATATTCATCATGTCTTATACAGAATAGTCGTAATCATTTTAGCTGATCTTGAGAGCAAATTGGCCGCATTGTAGAAATAATGTATACCTTCATTTCTCACATTGTAAATCACCAAAATAACCCTTATTTTACCTAGTGAAATGGTCATATTCATCATGTCCTATACAGAAGTCGTAATCATTTTAGCTGATCTTGAGAGCAAATTGACCGCACTGTAGAAGGAATGATACACCTCCACTTCTCACGGTCATTAGTATTTCTATTACTCTCTTGGAGTGACCTGGCGATTGCATTCCTTACAAGATCTGTCGATCTGCCTCCTGATCGGGAACATTGATCTTGAGACAATAAGTTAAACTATCTAACCACAGGCAATTGTTTGGTGTGCTATAGAAATCTCAGAACTTCTTTTATTTTCCCGACTATAACACAATTTTATTATTAATGATGAAATGTTGTTTTTTCTTTGTTCTACAGGTCATCTGCATCCACGATTTGTCATCTTTGTACCATGTCCCTCTGTTGATGGAGTCGCAAGGTGTGGTCCAGTTTCTTTCTGATAGACTTCATCTGAATTCCGCTATACCAAGACCAGGAAAGTAAGTTTATTCTCCGGTTACTTTTTCAGTAGAAACATGAACAATAACAAATGTTGTAAAGTTGAAAGCACAGCTTGAAACTTCAGTTCAACAGAATAAAGCGGAGAGAATAGTTAAATTTTCCAGTCCAACTCTTATATCTTATTTCCTTACTGGTAGCCTTACAATTTTATTTTAATCATTATAGACAAGCAGCATGAATGCTGTCAATGTGTATATCAAGTTTAACTGTCATATGTTCTTGAAGAAAAAGCAAACGAAACAAAACAGCACTTCTGGGTTTGTGTGTAGACACTTGTCCAGATGGTTTTTAATCTGGCAGAATGTCACAGGACTCACTATACTATTGGGCATTTTGTTTCAAAACTCCAAAGTTTCCTTGAATTATTAGGGAATTTAGTTTTAGAGAGTTTTAACTGTCCTTTCATTTTATGTTTTGGTTATAACACTTTATTAAGTCTCCACGATTTCGTATTTATTGCAGATTAGACAACTTCAATAAACTTAGTCTATCTGATTAGATCATCATCATCATTGTCAACCAGGGTCGATCCACTACTGGATGAAGGTCTCCCCAAGTTGACTCCAAATAGTTCGGTTTTTTGCTCGTTGATGCCATGTGATGCTGCCATGATTCCTGATTTCATCTATCCAGTGTACCTTCGGTCTTCTTCTGGGCCTCTTTATGCCTCTTGGGTACCATTGGATTATTTCGGATGTCCATCGGGAGTCTGACATTCTGGCTACGTATCATGCTCATTGCCACTTCATTATTTTGCACACCTTTATTACGTCTTCTACCTTTGTTATATTGCGAATCCAGGTGTTTCGTCTACGGTCTCTTTTAGTATATCCCAATATGCATCTCTCCATGCCCCTTTGTGCGGTCTGGAGCTTTTGTGTGTTCTTTACTGTGAGCGTCCATGTCTTACAGCCATACATAAGTTCTGGGAGAATACACTGGTTGTAGACCCTTCGCTTCAAGGATATTGGGAGATTACTTTTGGCGATGTTATTCAAATAAGCTCCATACTAGTTTTGTCCTTCATGCTATTTCCTCCCATATGCCACCTACAAAGGAAATAAGTTGGCCCAGATACACATATTCCTGGACAAGTTCTAGTGGCTTTCCATCTAAGTTTATTGGTTTCAGGGTAGCAAAGGTGTTCATCATATATTTGGTTTTCGATATATTCATTTAAACCAACTTCTTTACTGACCTCTGCCAATTCTTGCAGTTGGTGCTGAAGATCATTCGGGTTTTGTGAGAATATAACGATATCGTCTGCAAATCTCGAATGGCTCAGGTATTTTCCATCAGTCACCAGGCCTTTATTACCCCATTTGATTAGATATATCAGATTTTATTTTTTTACATCCTGTTAAATTGAAACTGTTATTTTCTTCCTAAAGAAAGGTAATCTTACCTTCTATCTTGATATAATATTTAACCATTGTCTTTTCATGTGATGATTTTTTGTGACAAAATTACTATTGTAGTTCTGTTCAAATGCATTTAGTGTAATTCAGTGATATTGAAACACTCATCTGGATATCTTTGCAGTTTATAACACAAGCAATGGAGTTGACTAACTGACTAGCATTTGAAATTTAGTGGGCGAATCCAGTAATTGAATATCTTTGCTATTTATCATACAAGCAATAGAGTTGACCAATTGACTGGCATTTAATATTCAGAGACTGAACCCACTTATCAATAAACTCATATGGATATCAATGAAATGTATCATTCAAGCACTGGAGTTGACTAATTGATTGGCATTTGGTATTCAGAAGGAGAATCCAGTAATTGAAACACTCAAGTGTTTAAAATTAAATATCACGTGATTATCAAGTTTTTTCACAATATGGAAAAAGTTTGGCAGAAATTAAATATTTATTTTCTGCCGGGTTTTTTTCCTTCTTTTGAAAGAAACTTGATAACTTCACAATATTAAATTTTTAACATTTCAGAATATACGAAACAACATGTCTTCTATTGGCTCTACTGAGGGTAGATGTATAAAATTTTAACTAACATTGCCTTAGCATGCAGGGTAGATGTGGTATCTGTTCATACACATTCAAACTTGTCAAATTGTTCAGGCCGGAAACCTTTGAACCAATTAACTGACATTTGGTATTCTATAGGGGAACCCAGTACCTTTTCTCCTTTCTCTTGTTCTTTTCTAAAGTTATTCGCAAATACAACAAATTTTTAATGGGTTTATTATAACCATTAAATGACCGCATTTCATCTGGCATAAATGTTTAGCGACTGATTTTATATCAGGTAAATTAAGCAAAGTCATTTTAATAAGGTATGATACTAAACTTTATGTAAAACTATGATATGACTTAATATTTATTTTATATTTCTAGATTTATGGCTAAATGGAAAGATTTGGCTAAGAGGGTAGACTCTCTCAGGAAGGTGGTGAATATATCTTTGGTAGGGAAATACACAAAGTTTGAAGATTCTTATGCCAGTATTGCAAAGGCATTACAACATGCATCCATTGCAGCAGGATACAAACTGAATCTTAAATATATTGAGGCTGATAATTTAGAGAAAGAAATGAAGACGGAGAATCCAGTTC
This sequence comes from Odontocerum albicorne, assembly GCA_949825065.1. Classification (NCBI taxonomy): domain Eukaryota; kingdom Metazoa; phylum Arthropoda; class Insecta; order Trichoptera; family Odontoceridae; genus Odontocerum; species Odontocerum albicorne. Next base: position 36,532,880 of record OX463846.1, read on the forward strand.
TTTACCATGAAGCCTGGCAGAATCTTTGCAAAAGCGAGTAAGTGTCGTTTTCACATCTTTATGTTATACATTAAAAAAAAACAATACAGACAAAGCAGTTGGATTGATGTTTCTCAATTCAAAGTAAAATACAAGTGTTGAATCATATTTTGAACTAAAATCTGACACTGTGTTACAACTACTTTTTGGAAATTCAAATCTAAGCATTTGTTTACTATGATGTATGGTAATGAATGCAAATTTCCACTTCTGAAGCGAGAAACCATTACAAAATACCCTTCTGTCCTCTGGCATTTTTTAAAAGGTATATGCAAAAATACTCATTAAGGAAATTAAAAAAAACAACATTGTTTTGGAATTTAATGCAATAAAAAAACAATATGCAGAATAGAATTCAGTTGAATTTTTAATAAAAACAAAATATATTTGTATTCATATAATAATAAAATAATATTAAAAAGAGAAAAAAAACATGTAATTAGAATTAATTTTTTTGGGATTTATAATTTCAACCTGATCTTACTAAATATCTAATATGGAGTGTAAAATATAAAAATAGTCGATTTTGGAAGAAAATACTTGAAAAAGTGAAAAAAAACATCATACAGAACACATGAGACAACAACGCAACACGCGACTTGTACTACCCGCGATCAAAATAATACTGATTTAAAAAAATATATTTACAAATAACACTTTATTTTACTGCAAAATAGTTCTCTACCTAGAAAGGGGCATTTTACAATATTTACAAATACTATAAATGAATAGCAGAATATTTAAATATCCCTGCCATGAGCCTTTTGGCACACAATAGACAAGCCAATATATAAGGACTTTTGTTTATTTCTGGTCCTAGTTGACATCTCTCTATTTCAACACTATGAAGGAGCTCGGTCATTTCATCTTCATCATTGGCCATAAGCAACAGGTGTGTGACATGGATCCTGTTACCCAAAGCCCCACAAAAGCTTGAAACTACTCAAAGAAGTTTCATGCTGGGCTACAAAAGAAATTAATTAAATTCAAAGAAATGAAGTAACCATAAATACAGTTATTGAATTAGCTCTCAAATAATTAAAATGACGTAGGGTACACATTGTATTGTATTACACTTTCGTTGTATATATAACCTGGCGGACTTATTGCTATATGGCAATCTCTTCCAACCAACCAGAAAGATATTAAATAGCCCTTAAGGGAAAAAGACATTTAAAAAAAACCTAGGCTCCAACGAGAATCAAAACCATAGCCTCCCAGTTAGGAGACGCGTCTCACGGCGGTCGTCTTGCAATAATAATAATAATAAAATAATTTATATAGTGCCATTTAGAGAACAAACTCTCTTCAAGGGCACTCTACCTCAGGATTCAAACCAACTCATAAATTTTCATAAGACCTCCCAAAAAGGATTGTATTTAGTGCTTCCTAAAGCTGCACACGCCAACCATATCTGTGACACTAGGAGGTAGACCGTACAAAAGGTAATAATTGTTGAATAGTAAGGTTGAAAACGCTGATTGTTTCTATATTCTTCAAATTAAATTTTTTATCTGTAACTTTTACTCTTTCAGTGGAGTTTTAGTACCTGGAGGCTTTGGTCAACGTGGCATGGAGGGCAAGATAGAAGCTTGTCAATGGTGCCGGGAAACTCAAAAGCCCATGTTGGGCATCTGTTTAGGACTTCAGGCTAGTGTTATTGAATTTGCTCGCAACGTAGTGGACCTCAAAGGGGCGAATACAACTGAAATTGATCCCGACTGTAAACACCCTCTGGTCATTGACATGCCAGAACACCATCCTGGCACCATGGGAGGCACTATGAGGCTCGGAAAAAGGAGAACCTTCCTGCAGCCTAGTGTGATGAGTGAGTAACATAACATCTATCTATTTGTTGTCACTACATATTTATATTGTTAGTCTTTCTTCATTCATCCGTTCTACATACCCAAACCATCTCAGAGTGCTCTTCATTTTACTCAATACATCAGCCTTAAGTTTATATTCATCTCTAATCATTTCATTCCATAAACTATCACCTCGTGTATTCATCTCAGTGCACACAATTCTACAGCATTAATTCGACTCCTTAATCTTTTTTCAAGTTGGTACTAAAATACTATTGTGGACTATCATCTTAGCAGATTTCGATACTGACCAGTTTGAGTATATATATGTTTTAGTGCCCCATTGACTTTATTTCTTATCGCAACACGCCATTCAATATCCTTCTTAACTCTTCCATCATCTGAGAAAATACTACCCAAATATTAGAGCTCCTCAACTTGCTCCAATCTTTCATTGTTCACCCATATATCGCATTTACTTTTCCTTTCACACTTTTCTATCAACATGACTTTGGATTTCACAACACATTTTGATTTTTGACTTTGTCTTGCAATTAGAATGGGATCTTGAGCCATGAATGTAATGTAAAGACATGCGTATAATTGTAGGGTTACAATGTGAATTTTATTGATTAATACAAGTCATGACATCAGAAAGCTACACACCCTTTTATCTTATTAACCACTAACCCCTTTCTTTCTTTACCAATGACCACTAACAATTATAATTTAAACATTCAATTTAATTCCTCGTGATGAAGAAGACAAAGGTATTTTAAACCAGTAGTGGACTCAATAAATAAAAATGTGTTAAATTTATTTTATTAAAAATCTATTTAAATTTTTTTCAGCACAATTATATGGAAACAAGGAATTCATTGAAGAAAGGCACAGACACAGATACGAAGTGAATCCTGCTTATGTTGAACAGTTAGAAAATGCTGGCCTCAAGTTTGTGGGTAAGACAGTTTGTTTTATATTAGAAAGTATAGTAAAGAGCTGATCATTGAAAAAAATAGTTAACAAGTTCGCGGCTAGCTCCGCCTATGGGCGGTTTTTCAAGTTATCCTGTAGTGCAGCCTCTGCCTTACGGCGGAGAATGTCCGAACAACTTAAATGAATCAGTATTCATTCAGCACCTGGATAGGAATTTGCAATTAGGGCCGACAGGGAGCCTGTTGATCCAAATTAAGTTAAACATTTTAAAAGTTGAAATGCTAGATAAATTTGACTATGCAAGATGAGTAGACAAACAACGTTTTTAAATATTTAACAGATACAACCGCTAAATGCCAGTATCATACCGGCATTTAGCGGTTGAGACTGGCAGACAGTGAATTTTTCACTATTCCTAATGATTCTATTGTAAATCCAAAGGTACGATCAATAGAGCTGAAGACAATGTTGTTTCCCACTCACACTCTGCAACGTGTCCCCGCATCACCAATGTAGATATATTGAGGACTTCATACGAATGAATAAATGAAAAAGGTCTTTTTAAAGATTATTTCTTGATCGTCTATCTTTATCTTTTATCTAAGACCTCTTGTATTTTTTCAAATAGTCTTCAGTAGTCTGTAAGATAATAATAATAAAATATCAATTTATATAGATCCGTTTAGAGAGTCAGACCTCCTAAAAAAGAATGTATTTAAGTGCTTCCTAAAGCTGCATACACCACCCATATCTCTGATACTATGAGGCAGACCATTCTACATCACAGGACCAGCAATGGCAAAAGCTCTATCATAATACTCGACCCTATTGGTTTGATTTGGAACAAACAATTTATTAGATTGAAAAATAAATCATCCTCAAAGTTCTACTTCTCTTCGAAGGAACATCCCTCAGACATCCCATTAAGGGACTTGAAAACAAAAAGACAAAGTTTGAAATCAATCCATTTGCGACATTTAGTGTAGACTTTAGAAGCGGACCAATATTGCAATATTTATGACTACCATATATCAACATACCAGCTGCATTGAAAACAGACTGGAGTTTAGAAATTTGTGAATCAAGCAAACTATAATAAATAGTTATAATTATCCAGATGCGACACAACAAATGAATTAATAAGAGTTTTTATTTCCCTTGAATTAATAAAAGGCAGACTCCAGTATGAACTGTCCTTATGATTTTCTCCAAGCCTTGGCCTGTTGAGTTTATTCCTCAACATTCTTAATAATAAACTATTCATTATTTCGTATGGTACCCGTGGCCGGGAGACTATATTGTCTTTGGTCTCAATAATCGAACCTTCATGTCGAAAACTACTCGAGCAAGTATGTAACTTAACAGTTTGCAATTGGATATTTTATTAATACTACCACATGTAGACAAATAACAATACTCACATACATCTAGTGTGTGCGAGTATTTTTACCAGATGTATTCTTAATCAAACCAGACTTTGAGCCCTTTTTTTGAGTGCCATCAGAATTTAAACTTGAACCCCCTCGGGTGAAAGGCCACGGAGGTCATCTAATAGGAGGAATAAAGTATTACAATAACTATAGACCGCCTCTGGGCTGGCTTTGAAAGACGTGAAGTTTCAGACTGTAGACTGACCTGAATGGAGGCATTTTATGGCATCCCTGTGTTTATCTAGTTTATGGTGAATTGATTGAATACTTATTTCCTAAACTGATAATCATTGAAATTGTAATTTTATATTATTTTAGGAAAGGATACTTCGAACAACCGCATGGAGATAGCTTGTTTGGAAGACCACCCATATTACTATTCAGTCCAGTTTCATCCAGAGTACCTGTCACGACCTCTTAGTCCAAGCCCTCCATTCCTTGGCTTGATCCTGGCTTCAGTAGGGAAACTCAAATCTTATCTCTCCAAGGGATGTAGATTTAGCCCTAAGTATCTCTCCGATGTCAGTTCTGGTAAGAATTTGATCTTTTTCTTGCCGAGTTGTTTTTTTAGAATATTAGTATATTAAAGTCTGGTTATTTTACCAAGCATCACGAACCTACCACAATCAAAGATATTTTATTATTCATGCAAACTTATATATAGCATGGCCTTGTTTAGCAAAAAAGTCAACCAAGGAGTTGTAATTGTAATGGAACAATGCCATTTGTTGAATGGACTGAGCCATACACGTGAAAATTAATCACATTTCTTATTCTGTCATACATTGACATAACACATATTCTTATCAGTGCATGTATTTCCATGGCTTCTTTCATTTTCCACATCCACGTTTCACTCCCAAATCTCAATGTTGGCACTAATATGCATATAAGGCGCAATATTGATTTCATCATCATCGTCCTGTCGTGGAGCTCATGATTGAGCATCGTGAATCCCACGATAGCCTCTGACGACTCCTCTCCATCCATCTCTGCACTCTGCGGTTCAAAGGGCAGTTGTTAAGGGAAATCATGTTGCATCTCTCACTTGGTCAGTTCAATGCATTGGGACTCTTCCTCTTATGCTTCGAGAATGTAGGTGTTAGTTAGCCTTGCTGCTAATAAAATTGGTAACATCCTTCTCCAGCACCACATTTCAAATTCATTATATTCTACGTCCTTCACTTGCTCTTAGAAAATTGAAAATATGAATTGAAAAATATTTTTTTAAATTACTTTTAATATTTTTGCAGATGAAGATGAACCCAATATCGGTAAATTAAGTTTACAAAATGGAACCTTAAGCCAAAATGAGTCTGAAGTTTCATTAGACAGCGTTCATGTGAAACTCGGCACCAACAATGCTTCAAGTGATAATCTGATCAAGGAGAACGAAGATGCCTCCGGTAATGTTACGGAAGAAAGCGAGGATGCCATTTGGATACCAGTGAATAAACAAAATGGCCACGGTCATAAATAAGATTATCATTTGTACAGAAGAAAGTAGAACTTATTTTATTAGACAAATTTAAGATCTAAATGCTATTTTTCCTTTTTTAAGTATGTTTACTTACCGTATTTTTCGGACAATAAGACGCACAGGACCATAAGATAAGTCTCAAATTTATGAGACAATTTTTACAAACTCATAATTTTCAATTATTATTAACATAATTTGTACCAGCAGCATTCAGTTCATTTTCACTCATCTCGGCACTGTCGCCTATCTCTTTACTGTCACTTCTCGTATTATTGTCAGACAATGTCCTTGCGGACATGAGAAAAATACGACGGAGCCAACGAGCACCAGTTTACGTCGATTTATCGATGGTGTCGAATTTCTGTATTTATTTTGCGTGCTAAATGAACTATCAAATTAATATGGATAGATTCAATGGGTATAGAAAGAAAAAGAAATATGTTCACTAAAATGAAGTGAAAGAGGGAATAAAATATAATAATTTTATTAAATGAAATATATGCATAAAAAAAAATTATGTATATTTCTTTTGGTAGTTTAAATTAACTATTTTCTGCAGTGACCTATTACCATGTATTACCTACCTTTAGTCCATAAGACACTCACCCCAATTTTAAGTTGATTTTTCAGAGTAAAAATCCGAGAAATACGGTATATGTCTTGTTTTTATTTTATTTTTTATATAAAGCAATGGTTTTATTGCATTTAAGGAGTGGCAATATCATTATTTGATTAAGATAATTTTATTAACTGTTTCAGCTTTAACTGTGCGAAACTCGATTAGAATATTAACACATTTTGAGCGGGAAAGGTAGTTCTACCCGCGTGCCTGACTGCTACTCAACTGCGGGACGGGTAGTTCTACCTTTGTCACCGGCTCCACTTGATAGGCGAAAAAAGCATACATATTTAATGGTTTCATACAAGTATTTTATATCATTCTCTTGAAAAGGATCCAAACTATATAAACAAGAACAAAAAATGTAAGTATTTGTTCAGTTAACCTTTTCGTCTTCGTGTCTTTTACTTACAAATATTCCCGCGCAGCTCGAATAGAGCTAATGAATAACGGAGCTATTTGAACTGTGGATAGTACGTTTAGCCAATTTATGAAAAGGAATTAGTTAACATATGATATAACAGTCTAAAATATTGATAATTTTTTTTTTAATAATCACACAGTTACTGCATCCATCAGTGAGCGAACTATAGCCAAGTGTGAAAAGATTAGAGGTATATGTTTTCTTATGAGAATGGTAAAATTTTATCTCCCGATATTTGAATATCCGTGTATAAGTGAGCGAAAAAACGAGATTATATGAATTCTTTAATGACTTATCCCTTGCAAGTTTGGGTACATCGGCCAGCAATGGTGCGCGAACCGTAATAAATCATACCATAAGTGGATACAACTATTTGGATATTTTAAATCCACTTAGAACTGTATTGAAGATTTGTACTGAAATTTCAGTTTTGAAATTCGATGCAATAAAACGGTTGCGTTATTTTTCAGTTGAATATATTTAATTTCTAATTATTTTAATCTTTCAAAAATGGCTTCAGAAAATTACGAAAGTGATGAAGAAATATTTGCGGATAATTTATCCGCATGTTCTGGTGACGAGTTGCCTGAATTAGATAGTGATAATTATACAAGTGAAAGTGATAGTGAAGATTTTAGTCGCAGAAGACGAGTACCAGTGATGCCATTACAATTCAGTAATTCTGAAGAAAGTGAAGTGGAGGAAGTAGAGGAATGTTCTGAAATAGACAATCCACCGCATATTGAATCATTTTTAGATAATGTTGGTGTTTGTGTAACACTAGACAATTTTGAAAATATGAAAGATGTAGTAAGTTTATTTATTGGAGATGATTTATTTCATATAATGGTAGAAGAGAGCAATCGATACCGTACACAAAATGAATCACGGATCAAGAAAATGAAGAAATCAATCAGTGGAAGCTCATAAATCTCTTAGAGATGAAAAAATTTCTCAGATTTTTTTGCTTATGGGGCAAGTTTGAAAATATACGAGAGACGATTATTGGTCAACAGATTCCAGTATAGAAACACCAATATTTTCAAAAACAAGAGAGTCGTGATAGTTTTAGACAAATTTGGCAATCGTGGCACTTTTCAAATAACTAACACATCATAGATCCCAAAGATCCTCTTGAAAAAATTAGGCCAATTGTTGCATACGTAGTACCAAAGTTTTCTTCAGTTTATAAGCCTCAAAGGGAGTCGAACAATTGTTTTTTTCTAAACTGACATTTTAATTCCTAATTTTCATTATACTGACTTTCTAATGTATTGTATGATTTGTATGTATCTTTAAATAGGCCAAGATCCACTATGAATTAATACTAATTACGAACATTTAATTAAAATCGATTTTCGAAATCAATTTTCGAAAATCCAATTATCGAATACCCCATCCCTAGCCAATGCAGACTAATGTGGTGACTTTTGATAAACGTCACCAAATATGATTTGATTTTAACAAACTGGCACATTTTTGCTAATTTGTGACAAGATGTATTAATTTGTCATTATTGTTAGTTTTATGTAATGTATTTACCTAAATAACTTGCTATTTATTAGAATCGAGGCTTATATTAAAGTTGATAAAATAATTAAAATTACTGAACATAGTTACAAGGTTGTATTGGGGCAAATTGGTGAGCTGTCATACGACTCATCCTAGATTTTCCGAACTATAGCTTATTTAGTACCTGTATGAGCAAAAAATATATAAAGTTATTATGATTCGATTGAAATATTAATTAAATTTACATAGATTCAAGTTTTGTTCAAATATTTCTTGCCAGTTTTATTCTAACTGAAAGTTTGCTATGTTAGTTGATAATATTTTTAATATACATAGATGGTTAAGTATTTTGATTGGGCTTCTTTATATTGTAATTTCCCCTACAAATTTCTGAAATAAAAAAATAAAATAGTGTTGCAAATAATTTTACAATCAATTGTAGTCGTAAGATTAATTTAATTTTATTATATTGCACTATATATCAAAAATAGATCTTCCATTTTATAGTTTCTTTAGTCTAAAAAATGTTTTTTATTATTAAAAGTTAAAAGTATTTTTGAAAATTAGATTTTTGTAAATCTAAAAGTTTTTATTTTATACATTTGCATATTGCCTCAAAATAATTATTGTATTACATTTTATTACACTTTTGTTGTATACAATACAAACTGGCGGATTTATTTCCATATGGAAATCTATTCTTACCAACTAGAAAGATGTTAAAGATACCTGAAGGGAAAATCAAACTGGAACATTGGGTTCCAACAGGAGTCAAGCCCTCTAACTGTCGGGTTGGATGACAGGTGTCTTACCAACTAGGTCAAGGAGGTCGATGTTAATTATATCTCAATCAATATATATCTCAATTTAATTAGCTAAAATTTATTTAAATATTCTTTATAAGCGTAAATTCTTGAAAAAAAATATTTGGGAAATTCAATAAGTACACTGGTTAAAATTCAAAACTCAGTTTTCTTATAATTTTTGTGTCATAATACAGCAAACATTTTTTAAAATTTGTATATTTCAAAAGATAAAAAAAATATCCTTATTTTCGTGTATTTATTTATAACCAAATGTTAAACGCATCACCAGATCCTGATTTTTTCATTTTGGGGTAATGTGACATCTTGACTGCATTATCAAATTGAGATCTCAAAAAATATTGAAAATAGTCTAATACAGCACACTATTGATTTACCATGATCCTTTATCAATATGTCCTCAAATTGAGATCTCAAACAATATTGAAAACAGTCAAATATTTATTGATTTACATTTGATAGATGGTGGAAAAAATCCCAGATGTTCAATCGAGAGTGTAACCCTTTTATGATAAAAAAATCAAGCTTAATTAAAATTTTGAACACCTCTCAAAATATGTCCTCGAGTATCCTTGGTTCAAGCATACTCTGAGACTAGCTTTTTCAGTTATTAGAGACTAGCTTTGTTTATATTTTTAAAAAATGTAATGATTTGTCTCGGTTAATCCGATCTCGGTAAATTCAGACTGTTGTAACTTAATATATTCAATTTAGACAGAGTATATTTAGTGGTATAGCGCTTCACATTTATATCTGTTCTAAAATACCATGATAAATGTCTGAAATTAATAGAAAATGAGGAAGAGGTAGACTGAGAAGCGGAAGGAGATAGTTGGCGAAATTTTAGCTGAGGGAAAGGTAAAAAGTATGAGAAAAGGAAAGAGAAACATTGATAGAAAGACGTGGAGATCTGTATTCTCTGTCTACCCCAAGAAGGGCATAGGGTAATGGTATGTATGTACTATAATAAATTTGTACAAGTATGTACTATGAGATATTTGTTTTGTTTGACCTGCATTCTAATGATTAGAAACTAATCCATTGTTACCTAATTTTATGTTGACATATTTTATACTTGAACCCTTACCAATAGATGCCGAAAGTCAATATAATGGCTTCAGCTCCGAAAGCCATTATAGTGGCTTTGGTGAGCGGTAACTTTGAAACTTTATTTTTAATATTTACTGTCAATATTTTGAAGATGTTATTTTACAGTAGTGCACTTAAAGGATTATATATGCTATATAATGTATTAATAGGCGAATTGCAGTAAAGCGTTAGCTTCTATGTTGTTTTTAATATTTGTATTATTTACCTGTACCGTACAGGCGCATTTGAGTGGGTTGTTTTATTAGGACAGTTTGTATCTGTACACTGTGCCCTACAGAGCTATTTCCGGTGTGGTGACCATTTCACAAAGTAAACAAAAAATAAATTTAAAAAAATATTTTTTTAGTACCATGAATTAATTGAATAATAAGTTCTACAGAATATAATGATAAAGATGTGTTAAGTATGGCAAATACATTTATTGCATATGGTGAAATAATAAATTGAAATATTGGTAACATTGAAATTTCGGTCAATGATTCTTTTGAAGACATAGAAGACTTCCAAGGTGACTGTGATAGTCATGATGACTTCTTTTTATTTGATAATGTTGACAAAGTTGCAAAAAATTCAGTTATATATAAATCGTAACGATGATGTTCAGACAGTGGAAGTAACATCCAACTCCGACCAAGCAAAAGTAGGCGCTATGTTTATACTGAAAGTGACAGTGAAGATGAAAATGAGGGTAATTAATATAAACAGTGCTAATTGGTCGATTTTAATATTCCACCAAATTGTGATAATCCGCTTGATTTTTTAAATAGTTTTTTTACGGATGAGCTTAGGAGCTTCATAGTTAATAATACTAATGAATTTGCAAAAAAAAAATTCCAATCATGTAAAAATTCTATATGGAATTCTTGGAGAAATGTAAACTAAGAAGAATTTATAGCTTTGTTGGAAGTAATTTTAAATATGGGGGTGAGACCTCCAAGATGAAATCTTCAAGATTATTTTTCCACAGCTTACACACCTGTTTTAGAAGTGTGTTCAAAAGAGATCGCTTTTTACAAATATTTTGGATGCTACATCTCAAAGACAATGAAATCGATGAAAATGAAACTCTTGAGAGTAGAATAAATAGTTTTATGAAGCATTTAGATAACAAGTGTAGACAACATATAGATAGTGGTCGATGAGTTAGTAGTGAATTTGTTTTGTGACTTAAAATCCAAATAAATCTAACAAATAGGGTATCAGAATATATATTTTAGCGGATTCAGGTTCTGCTTATGTTTATTCTCTTGTCCCATATTATGGCTCCTTAACCATGAATAAATTAACTAGACCTGATCTCGCATTTACATCAAGAATTGTTCTGCACTTGTATAATAATCTATTAAATTCGATTCCGGGAGCTGAAGGTTATCATATATTTACTGTTCGGTTTTACACAAACCTTCAATTAGATGAAATTTAAAAATAATTAAAAGCACATTTAACCGGCACCATAATAACGAATAGAAAAACTGTTCCTTTATCAATAAAATAAAACCTAAATTAAAGTCCGGATAAACCATTACATGTGTAAAATATAATACTTCTTACCTGGAAAAACCTAAATTAAAGTCCGGATAAACCATCACATGTGTAAAATATAATACTTCTTACCTGAAAAAACCTAAATTAAAGTCCGGATAAACCATCGCATGTGTAAAATATAATACTTCTTACCTGGAAAAACCTAAATTAAAGTCCGGATAAACCATCACATGTGTAAAATATACTTCTTACCTGGAAAAACAAGCTAATTGTGACCCTGTACACATATGTTTATTTTAATGACAGTAAAATTGTAGAGAATAATTCAAGGCGGAAAAGGAGAAATGATTATAAAACCAGATATGGTAATTAATTACACCAAATATACGGGAGGTGTTGATACTGCTGATTAATATACCTATTTCTGAGAAAAACGTTGAAATGGTGGCGTAGACTCTTGGGGATTACAAGTGTCCATGGTTAATTCTTACATTTTATGTAAAAAATCAAAGAGGGTCATATCTTGAGTATGTTGACAAACTTATTCGTCAGTTGGTCAGAAATCATAAAAGAGGGTTGGACAAAAGGAAGAGACTCGATCCAGAACAAAGACTGGATGGAAAATTACACCTATTTATGTCTCAAAAAAAAAAAATGTAAGAGTGTAGTGTATTCTGATGCATAATAGAGTGGCTGTAAAAACATTGCTACAAACATATTTTAAAAGTTCTTTCAAAAGGGGGGCGTTTAGTCAAAAAAAATTGAGAAACTCGGGTGTATATCTTCAGCAACCTTCGTAGATCTAACTTTTGTACATATTAAATGTCAACAACATTGCAACGTATTATTTCATTAAACACAGTATTATAAAACATGCGGCAAATTAAAGTTTTTATTTTTCGAAATTTTCTGATATTTTTTTGGTATACTTTTGATCTGCAGTTTCTTGAATCCATGGATGCAGAGACCACAGATATGGAGAGTTGACTAGATTATAACGTGTTCTCAAAGAGCTTGAATCCATGGATGCAGAGACCACAGATATGGAGAGTTGACTAGATTATAACGTGTTCTCAAAGAATGTTAAATTTTACATATCACATGTGAATTTTGAAGTATGGAAAGTACATCACTCTGTTGAAGCAAATCTAGAAAATTGGTTGAGGTATCTTGATTGCATTTTGGAATGACTGGTCTTTTAGTTATAAACTTATTCTATAAGATTTTTTTTATTATAGAAAAACATATTTTAAGGTTAACATATTTGTAGTCGGAGAGGGTATTTTTAAAGTTTTTTTTGTATTCCAAAATTATTTCTTTATTAAGTAACTTATTATAGATTTATTTTTAAGAAATTTCTTGTGGCAACAAATTTCTTCTATTTTGCTGCTAACAGATATTTAAGTTACTAATTAAGCATTTTCAAATGTAAAATACATGGATCTTGGGACAAAATATCGTAGAAAAAAGGAACTGAGAATAAAAATTGACAAAGAGGAAAATATATATTTTTTAATATATGTAAATTCTGAATCTTATTAATAAAAAAAAATACTGATTGTTTAAAGGATAATAAAAAAAATATCATATAATAATAGAAAATAGACATAAAAATTGAAATTATTAAAAATTATATGTATTAAAATTTAATAAACATAAAATTATGAATTTCATATTGCTGTGTTTTATAGGACAGTGTTAAAAAACATGCTACAGATAGCTGCTTTATCAGACGAGTTGTAAAGTAGTGCCGCTTCTACTTTTTACTAAAAAAATTAATAGCATGTTACTCTAGAGTAACTTTAACAGTGCTATTTTTTTCAATGTAGCTTTTACAACACTGTTGTAGGAACTAGCTTTAAATATATTAATCTGCTTAAATGATAGTCCACAACAGTACTTAAGTACCATTTATGATTTATGGGAGTGAAAGGTGAATATAGAAAAAGAGCCGAATAAATACTATAGAAAGGCGTGTACTTAGAAGAATATGAGTGACAGTGTATGACAGAATAAAGTGATTAGGAATGAACGAAATAAAGTGATTAGGAATGAATGGAATAAAGTGATTAGGAATGAACTGAATAAAGTGATTAGGAATGAACGGAATAAAGTGATTAGGAATGAACATGCACTTAAGGCTGATGTGTTGATGAAGAAAAGTACTTCGAGATGGTTTAGTCACGTGCAATGAATGAATGAAGAAAGACAAAATAAATATATAGTGCAAATATGAGTGGGAGGCGTGGTAATGAAAACCAAGGAAAGTATGGTTGGATCAAGTGAATTATATTTTGAAAGAAGGAAACATTGAAAGTATGAGAAGGTTGATGTGGAAGAGGCGAAATATGTGTATCGAGATAGGAAAGTCACTCTGTCTTCTTTGCCTAACCTTATAATCAAAATAAGTAATTCTCGCCGTTCTACGTCTGCCACAATACAGAAACCATAGAAATAAAATAATAATGAAGTGATATATATATAAAAGAAAATAACACTCATGATAAATTTTGTGAGTATATTGTGAAAAGTAAATTTTGTGAGTATATTGTGAAAATGGAAGTAAATATTCAAGTTTATTGATCAATATACTTATGAAAAGATTTGAAACTAAATTTTCTCTTTATATTGTATAAAATTTAAAAAAAAAGAAAATAATTGTGAATTTATAATACAATCACTTTTCGGTGGTGAATTTATTTAGAAATAATTGCGATTAAATTGCATTGTAATTTTTTTTCATTGTGGACAAAAAAGTCAGATTAAAACTGAATTTGAAGCAAAATTAAAAGTGTTGAAAAAAATAATAAACAATGATAATGTTAATTTCAAGCTTGTTAACTTAACCAACAAAAAGGTTTGTTAACTTGTTTTTTAATATTTTATGACAATTGTAATAAGTATCAAGTGCACACATCTTTTGATTTAGCAAAGATATGCTGATAAATTGGCACATCGAGGCTACAAGGGCTAAAATTAAACAAAACAAAAGTATCAACATTGTGTCATTTACGTATTGATCACTGTGCTGTCGTAATATATCTAGTCGTAGTCATCTTATAGCTTGGGGTATGTTGTAAATCACGTTTGTTAGTGTGAACTTGATGATGACACTATCAGCCATGTTTTCTTCAGTTGTGCGTTAAATGAAGGTTGGCAAATTACAGACCGTAGACCTAATCTTGCCCGCCGCGTCTGTGGCCTACGAGCTAAGAATGGATTTTACAAATTCTTTAAAATTTCAAAGTACGGAACTGCCGAGTTGAGGAGTTGCGAGATACGACCGTATGTGATGCTCCTATAGCGTTGCATTCAGTGGCCTCTGTGTTCATTTCCAGTGCAATGTGTATCGAACCCCAATTTGGTGAAATGTTATCTCAAAAAAAAAACCATTCTCCAGATCGTCTGAGATTTTACTAAAATATATTCTTTCTTTCATTCATCTTTCATACAAAATGGGTCTGGGCTTCAACAAATCTTTTCCTTTTGCCTCAGTTCTTCACTCTTATTGATACTTGATACCCAGAGCAATCTCAGTCACTCCTCAGTCAGCTTCCTCAGCTGTATATTCCTAGGTGTCTCTCAGTCATCTAACTGGTTTCTTCCCTGAAGGGGTTGTCAATAAAACTGTTGGCGGATGATCGAGTCATTTTCAATAAATGCCCCTGCTAAATAAAATAAGTATTTTTTTTACATGAAATAGAATTATTTATACGAGTTCTTCCTAAACTTTAATTTGCAATTTGATGTCTTCCGTACTCAAAAAATAAAAAAAATAAAAAAATTATGAATTTAAGTAGGTTTTAAATATTCATAAAATATTTTTTTTTACGCTGAATTAACAAAGCGAATACTGTTAAGTGAATCCGCATGTAATTGAATTAATTCTAAGCAAAGTGTCGAAAAACGGGGCTTTCCTGTATATTATGTTATTATGACAAGTATGTTGATTTTAAAAATAATGATAAAATCCCAAAAACTTGAGTATGTGACATTATAGTTGAAAAAAACTATTTTAGAATTATTTGTAAAATATGGGGTGCTATAAGAATTGTGAGAGAAAACGTATAGCGTATGATTTTTGGTAAATATAAATAGGGAATTATTTTTTGTCAAATGTGTATTTGATCTTTGTTTAGATGTGTATTTGATCTTTATTTATCTTTGATAAATATTGACATGAAATTTAAATTGGAGTTATTAAAATTTAAAAAAATAAGATACAATTTAAGTATAAATAATAAATGTATATTTAATATTATTGTAGCTGGCCTACAAATTTTTGACATTTTTATGTTTTTTAATTGTCGCTGTCTAGAGCCTTTTTATTTTTTTTCAGAATCTTGCCGACTCTGAACAGAAGTCGTTAGTCAATTTTATAAAAAATTTTATACTCGTAAGTTATGTTTTTATAATGTTCCCTACATATACAGTGTAGCCCAGTCAATAAATTATTTTTGTTACTTGTGAAAATTGTTATTACTTGTGAAAATTGTTTAACATCTGTGGCTTAACACGTTCACTGCCGACTGACCATGTGATCGCGTTGTGTAAGCCCTATGCTAGATGCCACACACACAAAATGATATAGCGTGGCAAGCTATAGTGACTTATATGAGCCAGTGTAGCCTTGGGGTGGACCGGGTCACATCGGAAAGTGTGATGGAACAATTTCCGACAAAATTTGATAGTCGTATTTATTCATACAACTGTACATGATTATTAACATATAAACTCACACTCAATAATTTTTACGTTTTTTGTCTGTTTTTAATTTTCTACTGTTAGCGTATTAGTCAGCCATCGGTAATAAAATTCATTACACATTGTCCTTTTTTCTGTAAACAGTAGATATTTTAAATGTTCATTATCTATTAAAATAACACAGGAATACAGGCAGTAACTGCTAAAAAAACATTTTGATCATAGAGGTACTTCCCTACTATTAGGTCGGCGGTGAACATGTTAAATTCCCAATTTTTTTGAGAATATCACCAATATGACATTAAGCCTGTCTTATTAATTAGGTTGTAAGTAATAAATGTATAACACAATAAATAATCAACCAATTAACAAAGATAATCAGAATTTTTATAAATAGTTTATGACAAGTGTGAATTTGGTAAAATTGACATGATTGTAAAGTAATTTTTTTTTCATAAATGCCAAAATCAATGAAGTTTAAAGTATCTTTTACATAAATGTTTCATTTGAGGCATTCGTACTTCATAAAAATCTGAAATTGTCTGCAAATTATACATATTTGAAATATCTGCTCATGGTACACCCATACCTTCCATAAAGTTGTCGGTAAGTCTAAATTGCATATATAGAATAATTTTTTTCCATGATGTGTTCCGTAAAGGAAAAAAATCAAGCAATCTAACCCTAAGGGACTGTGGTTTATTTGAGAAAAGTTTCGAGTGTATTCAGAAATGTCATATATAGAACAGAAAACTTATACATATACAGGGTACGTTTTATGTTCCAGGCCGATTTTGTTTGGCCGCCATTTTAATTTGGCTGTTATTTGTCAGTCGTGGAGAGTGGTCAATAACAATTTATTATATTATAGCACATGTGGTTCCAACAGGGCCGTGCCACATCACACACAGTTTGTGCAAATTTTGCGGGAAACTTTTCCCGGCCGAATGATATCAAAAAGTGGTGATATTGACGCCCCCACGATCCCCTGATTTGTCCGCCTCCAATTATTTCCTATAGAGGTACTTGAAGAGAACGCTGTATACCAACGAACCAACCATAATTTCGGTCTTTAAGGACAACATTCGAAAAGAAATTGCTGAAATAACACCAGAAGTCTGCGAGAATGTTATGAAAAATGTGCTTGAAAGAGCTCGCGTTTGCGCCACGGCCAGAAGCGGCCACTTGACCGACATTATATTTCATACATAATGGTAAAGACCATATAAACGATCAATTAAATATAAATTATAAAATTGTGTTTAATTTCAAAGTTATTTAAAAAAACCATTGGTGTGGAACATAAAACGCATTCTGAATATACAAATATTAAGAATTAAAGCATTTATTTTGAGCTCTCTACATCAGGATCTCTAGGATCATTTTCAATTAGCATTCGAATTCCCTTTTCAAGATGTGAAAAAGCGTCCATTAATTTCGTCCATTAATTCTTGACAAATCTTCGTTTTGTCTTCCGTGTCGCTTAAGGGTGGATCTTGGTCCTTTTCGCCCTGACTCCAATTTTTAAATACTCTATATTATAGAATTTTTTTTCCGTGAAGCGAATTTGTTATATGTTTTTTCAATTCCGTTAAAAGAGGATCCATAAAGCAAGGTATGGGTGGTACAATATAGTATTGTTAGTTTTCCAAATTTAAATATTAATTATTCGTAGTTTTTTTTTGAAATTAGAAGACTGAATTTTAAGATGTTTGCTATCCACATGTTTCCAGTTCAGTTCTTGATAGATTTTCCAACCTTATTTTAAAATTAGTCTCGGAATTTGTGTTTATGTTTTTTCAACTTTAAACTGAATCTTGTCAATTAATTATTATCAATCAATCTCTTTGTAATTGTATGATTCTTTGAAAAATAATTTATATTTTTTTATTTCATTCTGTAATTTTATGGGTTTATGGAACATAAATGTATATTTTATAGAATATTTAATGTAGTAAGTATTTAAACTGTAGTTCCTCTATCATACGTAAGTCATTGTATTTGACCTAAAATGCATAATAAAAATTATATTCAATTCAAAATCTTTATTAATTTTTAACTAACCATAATCTCAATATCTTCACGTAGCATCCTGAGTTTGATTTCCAGAGGGTGCTGGACTCGAGTACATCATTATTATGTGCAATATATGTAGGGCACATTCTCTTTTTCACATATTTCAGAACATAGACATTCTCTTCGATTGGGCGATGAGAGAATCCTATGCATACCACCTCATTTGCGGTCCACACGACGTAACTGTGCAATGAACATATGTCATATGTGCATTATCCGTATCCGTTTATTTATCATATGTGCACTATCCGTATTCACGTTCCAGAGAGAATTGTAAAAATATTCCATTATTCAGAATATCCTTTCATGCTTATTTTCTTTTATTTCCCTTCCTTATCCTTAAATAAATACCTTTCTTCTACTGCTACCATTATTGTTTAGAGATTAGTCATATTTTTAACCTGAATTTAAATTAATTGTAAAATTTGTCATGGATTAAATAAAACAACAACGTATCTAAGATAAGCTGGTTGGCTGGAAGAATTTGCTGCGTAGCAATAAACATGCCAGATATATTATATATAATCATATACACAAAATAATAAGTAATGGGCATTTTGATGAAAATATTGCCACAGTTCATAAAAAAATCATTGATGACTCAAGATAAACAATTCACGACTTTGTGGTGTTGGATTGTCATACGTGTTAGCAAATTTTGTCAGACGAACTCAACACGTGGCAAAATTTGTGTCTCGACTGTGATGAACAATCAAAAGAAGCACTGCATTGTGCTGTGTCCATAAAACTGAAAGAACACTAAAAAATATCCTAGCTTCATTTCGAGCATCATCGCTGGTTGAACAAAACAACTTTTTCCTCCTCGAGAAGTCCTGAGAAATGGACTTGCATGTCATGGCTCTTGGATCATGTTTCAGCTCATAGAGCAATTTTTGGTATCTACAAACATGACTGTCATTCCCCACCTCAGTACTTACCTGACCTTGCCTCATGTGACTTTTTCCTCTTAAAAATTTAAAATGCAGCTTAGGGGATGAGATTTAATATGATAGAGAAGATACAAGTAGTATTACAGTTTGATTCTCAGCAGTGACTTTTGATCGTTAAAATCACATTTTTAATCAAAGCTTTCGATCGTTGCATAAATACGGCAGGGATTTGTGGCTCATGAAAACCATTAATCATTTTTTTTGTGATAAGCTGTTAATTTTAAGTGAATACATTTAAGGAACTTTTGGATAGCACCTCGTATTGGAAATAAGATAATTTAGTATAGGGAATAAATGGAAAAAAATAAAAACATTTAAAATAAAGACCATTTATTAAAACAACAATTTCTAAGTTCATGTTTATGAAATTTCTACATCTTAAAAATATATAATATATAGCTTCATACAAGAATGCTAATGTTTAATTATATATTATGATAGGGAGTAAAGGATTAATTATGATATATAGAAAAAGAAGGAAAAGTCTGCCGAAATAGAAAATCATAAGAATTTCTAGTGGACAGAGTCAATAAAAATTTATAATATTATATTAAGATAAAAATAAAACAAAATTGCACAGTGTGTAGTCGATACTAAAGCATATGTCATCCTTGACACATGTTTGGCAAGTGGCATAAATACTTGTTTTTATTGTGTTCCACTATTTGAAAACTAGTTTTTTTTTTTAAATACATGATCTACATTTTTAAGGCGAACATATGTTAATCACAGGGAATACATACATAAATAATTATGCACTTTCGTATTTATCAAAGAATGTTTTCCAAAAACTTCATAATGTTACGAAAACATTAATAAACATTTCTCTTATTCTGATGTATGTATAAAGTGTAATGTGTATTTTATTTATTAACGAAAATAATACCACTGTAATATTGCAAATCAATTGTGAAGCATAAATATTGTCAATCTTTTTTTCAGAAACTTATTTGATAATAAATCATCATTAAAAATTTTTGAAATTGAAAAAAAATAATAAAGTAGCAATATTAAGAATAGTCAATATCTCGTGGAAATATAATGGGAAAACTGATATCACATATTTTAAATACTTAACCTTAAATGAATTTGGCAAAAATTTACCTTAAAAAGATAATCAAAATGTTAGCACTAAAAGCAAACACTTTGTAATAAGTATATTATAATCAAAATTATTTACAGTTAAAATGTATCAACAAATAATACTGCAACTTAATTTCTGACGTTAATTAAAATATTACAAAGATAAAATTTATACGAAGAGCTTTAACAAAAAGGAACATTGTGAAGCTTATTACAATTTGAAATAAAAAAATTATAGAAGAATGGAAATAAATCACAGATGAGTTTGTTTAATTTAATTTAATTTAATTCAAATCAGGTTTTATAAAAAAATTAAACAGTAATATCTCGCTTCACAAACTCTCAAGCTATGAAGTTTCAGTTTGACAAAATAATTAATTGATGGATTGTAATTGAATCTTTACGACATGAAAGAGATGAAGGTGGAGTATGAAAGGTGTTAACAGCAACAACTTTATCTTAAAAACTGTTTAAATCATCTAATAAATACTCTTAACGTTTTAAGCAAAAATGACTCCGATCAGAAAAGCATTGTGGTAAAGCGATCTGTATTAAATTCAATTATTAGACTAAAGAAAATTAAAATGTAGATATTCAACACTAGATCAATTTTAGAAAAAATAATTATGGGCTTTGTTTTATATAGTTTTTAATATTAATATAGGAGAGGTTTTTAATTTCAACTTTTTATTCAGAATAAACTTTAGTTTTTATTCACTGTATATACGCATTAATCTTAGTATAATCTTAGTATAAGAACATACCCCTCTATTCTGAAAATTAAGTTTCGCAAAACAAAATAATTTCTTGGAATGTATCCACTTTGTCAAGTTAGGTATTAACGTACGAGTATTTGTTTTGATTTTCTTGTCAAATTAACCTGATTGAAGTAGAAAAATATAGGAATATTAACGTGTTCCTCGCGGGAAGCGCAAACACCTGTGATCTGATCTGTAGCATTCCTTTGTGTATTTTACGTAATGTTTAGTTTATCTCCTTTATTTAATGAGTCTCCTTAAGAGTAATGACTATTATTTATTATCAGAAAATTACTTGAATGTCATGTTTACTTGGTGATGTAATCAAATATCAGTGGTTCTAAACAAAATACGCGTTTAAACTTACAAATTAAAAAATGCCGAAATTGTGCCGCGCACAGGATTTGTGGAATTTGATTTTTAATGCGGTTTACAGGTTAAAAGCATTTATTGATGAAGAAAAATTATTTTAGATCAGACATTTTTTTAGTTTTTATTTGATTTATTCCTGAGATACTTGAATTTATAATTTACAAGTACATGATAAAAAAAATGTAGGTATACAAAACTAGTGGATTGCATTTTGAGCTTAAAAATCAGTTAGTAATTGAGTATCACTGTCTATAATATATATAAAACCTGTTAGTATACATTCACTAAAGTATTCATCACACAATAATAATTATGCTGGTCATAAATAGTAATTTCAGTTCATGGTCCTGAAGATGGAGACACTTGTGTATTAAAAAGTCACCATGAAGACACCACTTGTGTAATATAAAATAATTTTCACAGATGTCATTTAGACTTCTTTTTATTTCTCATTCATACATACATACACATATATTAAATCCTTTTAAAAAAAGACAATGAATGAATTAAATCAATGTAGCTTAAAAATTCACATAAATTCTAATATTATTAACTCAACTATGATTTATTTCAGTTCTGCTGAATAATATTAAATATTTTCAGATCATTATTTTTTTTAAATACAGACAGTAAATTTAAAAACTAATATTTCCTAAAGACAATTCAGATTAACTTACATTATAAAGAAACAAATAAGAATAATAAATGCCAAAAGCGAGCTTTAATTAAATAAATTAATTAGCTAATTCATACCGATGATATCCATTATCAACATTTATTAGTTTGTGCTTGCTTGGAAGTTGAAAATCTCAAATCCATGTTAGCGGCTCTTCTAGGTATGCCGCTTGCTTTATTGCCATTCAAAAGGTTTATTGTTAGAGGTAATGATTTGTACCCGCCGTCAGAGTGTTCGTCAACGTCCGTGGTGTTGCCATTTGTATAACCGTTCTGAGAATTATTATTTTTAATGTAATTACATTCACTATGGCCATCGATACTTCCATTAAAGATATTATTACATGACGTATGGTGTTTTAATGATGGTGATTCATTGTGTTTTGAAATTTTATTGGAATCGAAATGCGTCACTTCACTCTTATTTGAGACTAGTTTGTATTCATTATTTTTTGGGGTAGAATGGAAATTTTCTATAGATTTGGATCTAGATGTATACAAAGATCTACTTCTCGCAGTTCTATCACTAGGTGGTGTGTCAGTTTTGACAGTTTTATTTTTGTTAGTGATGGCTTGAAGATATCTAGAACCAACCCGACAATTAGTTTTGAGTTGCACAGATGTGTCCGTTACACTGGAGTTGTCTAATGAGTCCTGTTTACTTAAACTATGATTGGAACGGCTGTAGATATTGGAACTGCTCTTCCCGTTGACTATTTCTCCGTCACTAGATGGAGGAGAATTGGCAGACATGTTCACTTGTCTCCTGAGTCTAGGTGTAGGTGTGGAAGTATTTGATGGTGGATGGAAGTCATTCAGGGATGATATCTTGCGAGGTGTCTTCTGCTCATTCCAACTGAAAACATACAAAATACCATTATGTATGTAGTATTTAAATCTAATATAATTACAAATAAAATCATTTATCTTGAGGTTTTACGGTATGAACGTTGGTGTAAAAAAACAAACCAGTTTGAGATGTCTTTATTTCAATGTTTTCCTTTTAAACAGTTACTTTTTTTGCCCTAAATAGAAATGTATTCTTAAAAAACTATCCGTGTTAAATATTTTTTCCACCTAGGAAATGGTAATTGACTAGTTTTAAAAAGGTCTCACTATAATTAATTAAATTTATCGATACTTAAAGAAATATTTATAAATTGCTTTCTTATTCCACTAATTTCGTTAATAGAATGAAAGTAGAGTTAAAAGTTGTACGTCACAAAAGTTATTCAAAACAATTTAGATTTTTTTGCCTTTAGAGATACATGAAGTCAAATGCAAAAATAAAATAGTAATAATTAACCTAATAATGCAAAAACTTTTTACCCAACACTTCCGGGTCAGAAAAACTCATCACTTTCTTACCAATTAGGCTACAGGTTGTCATATTCGGTAATGGGCTTAAATTTAAGTTAAGTAAATATATTTTCTCTGTTCTTTTGAACATAAAAAACTAATTCTATCCCCAGTAAGATACAGCCTAATTTACAGGGACACGACAAATGAAAGACAACAAACCCAGATCCATATAAATTGTGTGTTCACTTTAAATTACTTGTATTTTTAACCAATTATATACAATATTTATAAAGTTTCTTGTCATGTATAAATAAATTAAATATTTATAAATATGAGGACTAAAATTAACAAAAATGTTTGAGAGTATAACACAAAATAAAACAAAAGCTTCCAATAAATATTAGGGGATCAAAAAGTCCTCAAATTTTTTATAAGTATTCTTTAATGGTCAGTTTGTGGCGAGATATCGTCCAGTAAACATGTAAGTTTTTTTAGTTACAAGAAGTGAGTTTTTTTATTTAACAAGAAGTAAGTTTTTTTAGTTAACAAGAAGACCCTTAAAATTAGATGATGTCGTCAAGTCAATAGTGGAGTCAAATCCCCCTCAAACTATCGAAGAAGCTTTGTTAATCATGGTTAACTGTTCAGAATCACCTTGATCGCATAGGGAAAATTTATGAACAGGGAATTTTAGTTCCCCATGATTTGTCACCTGTTGCAATAAACTAATGATCATTTTAGAAATGAGAAGTGGGTACTGTATAATAATTCTATATAGAAAAAAATAATGACTCTCTTCAGATCAGGCACCTGTCCCTATCCATCGACTCTCACTAACACTAATGAAGAACTTTCTCTGAGTATGGTGAGATACCGTAGCGTATGTCCTACTGATTTTATTGAAAGTATACACCAACATTTCTCTACTTTTAGGCTACCTCCTATGCCGTAGCGTGCGTCCTACAGATTTTTTTCAATTTATTTTTCAGGCCCTTCTACGAATTTGAAGGCCCTGGGTTATAAATAGCCCTTTAAGCCCTATGGTAAATCTGACCTTAGTGAATCATTGGAGTAATTAATTTTGAATTGATTGAGCCTGATCGGACCATTCCAGCAATAGTGTATTTTAACAATTCGAGTGAATGAAACAAGAGCTCATACTGAACAGTTTTAGTCAGAAACAAGACAAGAATAATTCAAAATTCTTTGTTTAAAGTTTTGATTATTTTTCAGTCTCCGTAATATTTTATAAAATATGAAGGGGATGAATTTTTGCTCCGTCATGAAGTAATTTAGATTTTAATTAATTTGATTAACTTACCCTTACGGCCTTTAGGAAGCAGCATGCAACACACAGAAATAATTCCATAACCGAATTAATCAGTCTAACCCTAACTATAGTACGATTTATTTTCAAAATCAGATAAAATATTAAAATTGTTCATTAAAACTTAAAAAAAATATTCAAAAATCACAGCATATTTTTAGGCAAAAAATATTTCAGATTATTAAGTAATATATATATTTTTTTAAATATAAACACACAATAAAGGCTATAAAAAGTTGAAATAAATAAATAATTACTAAATTCTAGTAAACATATAATATGAAACTTTAAATATAAATATATATTCATTTGTGTAATGGTTTAATAACTTATTCTACACTATGATGGTATCATTTCTTAGTTAAATTATTATTTTTATATATAAATATTTTGATAAAAAAACAGCACACAATGAATTTAATTAATATAAAGTATTTAGTTTAAAACCATCATTGAACTTATCACAAATCGTACAAAGGCACCAAATTAAATGGTCACAATCACATCACTACTTTTCCAAAATTAAAAATTTCCATAAAATAGTTTTTAGAAAAATCTTATTATCTATGGATACACAGATATTTTTTTATAAAAAATGTTACATTTAGTTGCTTAAAGCAAAGCTCTTTTGTAGAGGACTCAAGTTAGCTTAAACAATCTTTTTTTGATGATATATTTATTTTATTATATACCGAGTAACCAACATGACATCTCACTTTTTTAAATTCCATTCTGGTGACCTGACACGAGAGTAGAGAGTTATAATAGAAAGAGATAAACTAATGTAAAAAAAAACTAAGCTCAAAATTTATAATGCATGTGTGACGTCAATTATGACTTTAGAGTCTAGAGCAGATCCAACAAAAACAAATAGTATACTCAGAACTAATGCAGTGAAAACCCTCAGAGCCATTGCAGGTAAAACACTTAGAGATAGAGTTAGAAACTCCCATATCCACGAAATATATGAAGTGGAAGATATTATGAGATGGGTTAGAAACTACGGAAGATACTAGAGAGACAATGTAGAAAAGGTGAATAACACAAGAGTTCTGTATGTATAACTGCATTAAATACTAGCAGTCATCTCACAGGAAGACCTCAAAAAAGATGGAAGGACAGCTTGGAGTATCTTAAAAGAGGCAGTCCTGATGATAACAGACTATAGGTCTAAGATAAAGAAGAAAAAATATCATTTATACTTGTCTTTTCGATCAAAGAAAAACTAAATACAACATCATCAGCCCTAAATGCCATAGAGGGTTTTTGGCTATCTGCAAGATTTTCTGTCACTTATGTTTCTCAGCAGAATTCCTTCCCCAATTGGTTATACCCAGTGTGCAGCAGTTCTCTGACCCCCACATTAGCTTTAGTTGTCCCTCTTTCCTATGCCTCATCGGATCGCTGAACAAAGCCTTCGCCCAAGCTAACATATTTTCTAACAACTCAATAATTTTGGCTACCCTAGCTTCGCCATATAGATTGTAGAGCTTTGTTATTGTCTGTCTCCATGCGCCATTGTCATAAATTGGTCCATATTTTATAAGGATATCTAGATAATCTTTTTCTCAAAGATATCATGAACTCTGTCATATCATTTTGTAAGTGTTCAGGAGTCCGATGTATGAGTTAGCATAGGTTTAAACAATTTTTCGTAAAGTTGGTTTTTTATGTTTGTGGATGGTGGGAAAGTAGGAATTAAATAAGGGGCTAAAGTCAACATAGCATCTATTTGCAGACAGTATCTGTTTATTTATTGCTTCAGTAATATTATTGGTAGAGACAAACTAAATAATCTCAAAAAATTAATTGAATAACTGATATAAGTTTCCCACAAACGAAATAAACTTTTTTATTAAGTGAACAATTTTATTGACAATTTATATTTGAAAGGGTGTAGTTTCGTCATTTATTACATGAAAACAAATATTCAGTGAATATAAGAGTGAAAGATATAGTAGAGGAAGACTAAGGAAAGTATGATTGAAACAAGTGAATATTTTGAAAGAAGGAAACATAGCAAGTCAGAGATATCGTAGTTGTATGAGGTGTATGGATATGGAATAGGCCATGGATGTATGTCGAGATAGGGAACTCTGGCACTCTGTCCTCTCAGCCTACCTGAACAGGGAAATGGCGTGTACCTATAATTTGGTAGGAAATACTTTTAGTTGCTCAATTGATTTTGATTCTTTCTTTGAGTGTGTATCATAAAAAGTCTTATATTATAGAATGGACATTTTTTATCTTTTTCTAGTATAGTTATATATTCTCGTGTTAGAATGCCAAAAAAGAATTTCAGTGGTTGGATTCGAAGCAAGGTGGCATATTTGTTGCTCTGTTTGTGGTTTTACGTAATATAATATACAAAGACAAATATTCTTGGTTCAAATGTTTCCATTTAAAAAAAATTAAAAGATATTCCTAAAAATTATATTATATATCATCGGGTTTCTACCACAAATTGGTAAGTGTAGAATTTCGAAAAAAAAAAGATTTTTTTGTAATTATCATGAAACGGCCAATGTATACATGTACTCGTATGTCTGGTAAAAAAATGAAATTGATATTTTAACCTGTACACCGCGTTAAAAATCAAATTCCACGAATCCTGTGCGCGGCACAATTTCGGCGTTTTTTAATTTGTAAGTTTAAACGCGTATTTTGTTTAGAACCACTGATATTTGATTACACCACCAAGTAAACATGACATTCAAGTAATTTTCTAATAATAAATAATAGTCATTACTCTTAAGGAGACTCATTAAATAAAGGAGATAAACTAAACATTACGTAAAATACACAAAGGAATGCTACAGATCAGATCATAGGCGTTTGTGCTTCCCGCGAGGAACACGTTAATTGAAAAAACTTTTTTCAAATAATTGAAAAATATGTAAATGTCCTGTTGCACATGTACATATTGAAAATTTTGTAAATGTCCTGATGCAAACTATCTATAATAATCGAAAAATATGTAAATGTCCTAATCTATTTGTACACACGTATATACAAATTACCTACAGGAAAAATAGCAAAACCCTTGTTGATTGTCAGACTTATGTTTCATGTATGACAAACTTTTGTTGATCAAACAGGCAATTATTTTAACTATCGTGCATAAGGGTTCTTTTTGAGCTAATAAGATCATCACTACTCGCATACGGAATGACCTTGTTGAATGAATTTTCCAATATTGATATTTTTCCCTTTTAGTGGATATTAAGGATTGAGTTCCTTAATACACTTTGTAGGCATAACTGAAGTAATTCACAGGAAAGCATTAGTATTGTTATTATTATCAGTATTATTTGAAGTAATTAGGTTAAACCTGTAGCAAATGTAAAATAAACTACAGTACCCGGCAGTAAGTAATACGCATCGAGCTTAAGAAAGAGACTGTGGGCCATAATCGGCTAACTTCGGCTTTGTAGAGCGTCGTCTCTGTCGCACGATGCACTAACAGTCTGGTATCTAGAAAGCGATGGAACACGTGTATGAATGACAGAGACGACGCTCTACAAAGCCAAAGTTAGCCAATTATGGCCGACAGTCGCTTTCTTAAGCCAGATGTGTAATACTTACCGCCGGGTACTGTAATAATGAGATTCAACTTTCATCTCAAAAATTTGTGCGAGAAACCCAACGATATGTTCTTGCTAATATTTTAATTGATTATTGATTATATGAGAACAAAGTATAATAAATTAGTACGATTCGAGCTATAAAATACTTTTAATGTATAATCACTTAACATTGTTTTCAAATATTTTATAAGGAAAAAAAGAAAACTAATAGATCATCATATATTGTTTTACACTTTCGTTGTATACATTACAGCCTGAAGGTTTATCGCCATGTGGCAATCTCTTCCAACCAACCAGAAAGGTTCAAATAAGGCTTGAATGAAATCCAGACTTTTTTTAAATCTAGGTATCAACGGAAATTGAACTCGCAACCCCTAGGTTAGCAGACATGTTTCTTATCAAATAGGCGATAGAAATCGTATATATTAATATTAGAACAAATATAACACAATTTATCACTTTGCTATAACAGTGCTGTATTTGTTTTTTTTTTCAATATGATAGCTATGATGATGATACAGGTATCCCTTGCTTTACGTAATTTATTAATTCTAAGAAAAATCTCATCACTAGAAAAATGCTTACTTAGAATTATTTTAATCTGTGTGCGATTGGTTCGAAATGAAAAAAAGTAAACGCAAACATTGTAAAAAAACAATTATTATATTTATTTTCAATCAGAAGACCTAGATGGCCCATCACTTTCAACCTGGTCAATTCATACTATATATTTATAATGTCAATTCATACTATAATCTATATATTTTTTCTTAATTTTTAATCATGTATAATGAGGGAAACCTGTTTTATTATCATGGAAAAATAGAAATAATCTAAGAAGCTACATTTCTTGGTTTAAAATAATCTGATATCTTCGAATATTAAGTTAAGACTAAATTATAAAATAATCTGATATCTTCGAATATTAAGTTAAGACTAAATTATAAAATGGTTAAAAAAAACATTTGACTATTTTATGAAAATGATTCAACATAAACATCAAGAATATCTGTCTAAAATTTAAAACATTTATAAACTACAAAAAAAACATAGATTACAACATGAAAATGATTTAAACACTTATAAAAAAAAATAGGCACACTTAGGCATGATTAAGTCAGTAATTATCACAGTGCTTGTAACAACTTTCTTTATCTTTAAATGGGTTAGTCGAGTGATAAAACAGATTCAACAAGCACAAAAGGTTGACGGAGCATAGCAAACAGACTGCCAAGAAGCAATCTAGCCACTGTACCTGATTAATAGAACTGTGCCCTCTATATCTGCTCGAAGAAGCATCCCCGAGGTGGAAACTGCTCAATCCATCCCGTGTTAAAGTCACGCACGTCAACGTGATGTAATTTTATATTGTTTTTTTTTTGTATCCGTTATGTTTTTTTTAAAAACAATGCAGCGTGCACAATATTACATATATTTTCATTAATATAATGTGCAACTTTTATTTACATGTGTGCAATTCTTTTAAGTGAAAAACATATAAAAAGTTTTAGTGAAAAACATAAATTAAATAAGATATAATAAATTAGTAAACAAAGATCTTTCTTTTAAGGTAGTAAGGAGCCACCCTTTTTTGGCATGTTTTGTTAAGCTCTATATAATATAAAAACGAAATTAATTAGAAAAGCATTCTGGGAATAATATTATGAAAATTGGAAGCAATTGAGCTAAATATTGACAAAGACATTAGATTGGATGTCATGATATTACTAAATCGATTCAGTAATTCAGTTGTCTTATGAACGATACGAGAATGAACTAATCTATCTATTCGTAGAAAAGAATTATTTCTAGATGCTACGATATTTATGTTAGTAATGTTATTAAAGTGAGGAAAACGATAATTAAAGGTAAAAAGATTATTTATGTTAATACTATTTGAAATACTATCTAAGTTATAGTATGAGGATGAGAAATGAGCTATGCGATGATAGATTGAGCTATGAGAGACTGCGGTACGAATGAAATGATAGACTCGTCCGATCAACCTAAAATGAATGAGAGAATTGTGCTTTACATACTCAATAGTAAAATTCAGAATATACTATTCAAAGATATTAAAGGGTGTGAGATATTTGAATCACTGGAAGAGAAAGAATAAGAGCTTTTGAATGAATTTGAAATTTGGTAAGGATTAAATACACACCTCACTAATCCTCCAGGATGTGCTTCTGTACCGAGACCCTGGAGAAGGTTTGATCCTTGAGAAATAGGCCGCAACTGAAATTTACAAATTAAACTTATCAAAAAACCATAAACAATCTCTTTATCCACATAATGGTTTGTTGATGTATGTATTTGCACTCATTGGTTCGCCTCTTATTAAATCTATTAAAATTGTAAATGTTGTATTGTGGATGATAATATTTTTTTAAAATTGCTTAGTTGTGAAAAATCTTTACCTTTCAATTCTATATAAAAAATTACTATTGTAAACAGATTTTTTGCACACTTAAAATGAAATAGACAATAATAAACTTTCAATTGAGATTTTCTTCATAGTTTATTTTAAATACAGGCAATCCTCGACTTTCGTACATAATTGGTTCCTTAAAATATGTACGAAAGTAGAGTAAAATAAAAAAAAACGTTGAAAGGTATGTTTTAAAATATTTATAGTAAATTAATTAACGGTTCATATACCCTTTCAGTCTGTGTTGCTACATTGCACATGTCTTCAACATTGATGGTGCCATTGCATTTATGATCCCCATTGGGAGAGTTTGCCTCAGAGTATTTGCTCATTTGCTCCTGAAGAAGTTTCACCATTCTTTCACGCTCTTCCAGTTGGCTCTGAAATAAAAAAATCATATTAAGCATTTGCAGAAATAGTTCTATTGTTCATCAGTCATCTCACAAAACACTTAAGTCCAGATCAGTCCGGAGCCTGTCATTCCACATAATTGTCCCATGTTAGGCTAAATACTATTAATCTCCCTATTCTTTTCATATGCTACTGTTCAACTTATCCGAATTGGGGATTCGGACATATTGTAGAACATGGCCAGGTGGACAATATTATCTTCGGTCCCAGTAATCAAACCTTTGAGTTTAGGACTACTGGCAATACTAGTGCACATGAGAGGTAATATCACACGTATTTGCACAATTATTGTGATCACACAGGGTTGGTTTTCTTCAGGTACCATTGAGAATTGAACCCGAAATCACAGAGGTATTATAACACCAGTTGTTGATATAAGATGGTCATATGATTCTTTTTTTAACATGAATGTTAATGACGACGACCTCCGTGGCCTGGTGATAAGACGCTTGTCTGCCGATCCGGAGGTTGCGGGTTCGATCCCCGCTCGAACCCAGTTTTTTAAAATGGGATTACAGTCTGGCTTTCACTTAGATCCCATTAAAAAACATATTTCTGGTTGGTTAAAAGAGATTGCCACATGGCAATAAACTCGCAAGGTTAAATAAAAAAAATAAAAAAATGTTACCAATATTTTAAAAACAATGAGTGAAAGTGTTTACCTGTAGAAAGACCAACTGCCTCCTGAGATCAGCGACTTCTTCATGTGGGGCAGGGGGTGGGGGCGGGGGAGAGGCTTCTCCCACCTCACCCAGGTGGAGGGACGGCCCGTTCTTCAGCGGACACAAGGCCTCGCACTGAATATCCAACGGGTTGAGAGTTTCAGTCTGAAAAAGACAATACACCTGTATTAGACTATAACAATTAATCCTTAGACCCTCAAGATTTGCTTAAACAATATCTTGTCTATGTCACTACGCATTTATAAAGCTTTTGAATTTACGACAAACCTTTCAGACCCTAAACTATGAAAATTGAAAAGGGGCCGAGATGGAGTACATTGACCGGATTTGATTTTTCGATTGGTGAAATATTATACAGATTTATTATACGAGTATATACTCATAATAATCAACTTTTTCACCCTCTTTAACAATAAATATGTGATAATCTTATTTATTTCAATTTTTTTAAAGTTTTATGCATATGTTGAATAAGTTTGATGGAATGAACAGTACCTCTGTGATTTTTTATTGATTTCAAAGTTTAAATATTTTCAGAGTTATTATGTAATGCAATGAAAGTACAATTGCATATATCATTAAGAGTAGATGCTTGTATATATTATAGTAAAAGTATTTCATGTGCAGTTTCCTTTTCCTTGATTTCTGTGAATTTATGAGTGCTTTTTTATGCCTACAAATCAGTAAATGATTGAATGTTTCTGATTTAAATGTTTTTTCTTGGTGTAACATGATTATGATATTAACTGAGTTAAACCATAAATCATGGTTCTTCATTGGATATGTTATTATTATTATCAAAAACACGACAAAAGAAGATCTTATAGACTCTAAACTCTTAACCGGGCAAACCTAAGTACCATCACAAATCTAATTCGAAACAACCAAATGGAAACAAATATCATACCAATTATATTAAGAAGTCTGACAAAAATAGAAAAATTTTAGTATTGAGTCGAGGATTATCTCTCAGTACACATTTTGCGCAGAGAAGACATTTAAATACTGTGGATAGCGGAATACCGGAAGGACTGGAGAACAATGTGCACAACATACAGCAATTCCAGTGTGGGTCACATTCCTCAGGATTGAGATCACAACACAGAAAAATCATTAATTAAGGATATTGTTATTGTGATAAATGTCTTAATTAAAATAATTAATGATAAAAGAGATATGAAATAAAAGATAAGTGTTGAATGAAAGCTTTTAGATTAAATGAAAAAAATTATAAAAAATAAAATTAAACACAAATGAAAAACAAATCTTACCCTCATCAAATTATGTCCCTCTTCAGGCTGAAGTGGGTAACAGCATAAACCAAACACATGAAATAAACAAAAAATAGAAAAAAATAATAAGCAAAAATCATAAAAAAGCAATAAAACAAATAAATTGTACCAAATCGAGAAATGTATTAATGGGTTAGTTGTTGGTTAAATGTCATTTACACTGGAATTTTAAATGTATTCCTACCAAAGTTTGAAATATATTAAACTAAAAGTTTGATAAAAATATGTATTTTTGAATAATTGGTTGATTTTAATCGATTATATTAATATATACTACCTTGATCAAAAAGTTTTAGGACCAGCCACCGTGTGGCGCTGTCAGTCACCCGATTGGAATTCTTTTTTTTTTGTTAGGTTACCACAAGATTGAGAAAGAGAGAAAATATTTCAATGAAACGTTTTGTGTTTTAATTGTTAAAATGTTATTTAAAAACATTGGATGAATAATGCAATAATGGAAGTCAAACACCTCTGCAATATGTTATTAATATGAAACATTCAATAAAGCCAGATGTTATTAAGTTTTCAATTTAAGGAAATTTTATATTTCTTTCATGTTATTTATTTTTGTTATAAGTGATACGTATGCTAAACAAAAAAATTAAACTGACATTGTGTATAATTCATTCATTTCCGAGTCCCGAGCATCCATTATTAATGACACCGTGTATTTCCAGTAGGATATAACAAAGACGTGCTATCATTCACATTAATTAGGTCTTGCCCAGAGCATGAAATGTCAATGTTCGGACAAGTTAGCATGTATTGTATAAGTCCTGTATAACCCCACAATCACATTCAATGCTGCTTTCGTTAACGAATCTTTGCATGATTACCTTGTACCTAGTCACCCCTATTCGGAGTGTATGGTATTCAGGGTTTTCCAAGTACGCCAAGACAGTTAGTATTGTAAAATCTCATCTTTGCATGATTACCTTGTACCTAGTCACCCCTATTCGGAGTATATTGTATTCAGGGTTTTCCAAGTACGCCAAGACAGTTCGTATTGTAAAATCTCATCTTTGCATGATTACCTTGTATCTAGTCACCCCTATTCGGAGTGTATGGTATTCAGGGTTTTCCAAGTACGCAAAGACAGTTAGTATTGTAAAATCTCATCTTTGCATGATTGATTACCTTGTACCTAGTCACCCCTATTCGGAGTATATTGTATTCAGGGTTTTCCAAGTACGCCAAGACAGTTCGTATTGTAAAATCTCATCTTTGCATGATTACCTTGTATCTAGTCACCCCTATTCGGAGTGTATGGTATTCAGGGTTTTGCAAGTACGCCAAAACAGTTAGTATTGTAAAATCTCATATTTGCATGATTACCTTGTACCTAGTCACCCCTATTCGGAGTATATTGTATTCAGGGTTTTCCAAGTACGCCAAGACAGTTCGTATTGTAAAATCTCATCTTTGCATGATTACCTTGTATCTAGTCACCCCTATTCGGAGTGTATGGTATTCAGGGTTTTCCAAGTACGCAAAGACAGTTAGTATTGTAAAATCTCATCTTTGCATGATTACCTTGTACCTAGTCACCCCTATTCGGAGTATATTGTATTCAGGGTTTTCCAAGTACGCCAAGACAGTTCGTATTGTAAAATCTCATCTTTGCATGATTACCTTGTATCTAGTCACCCCTATTCGGAGTGTATGGTATTCAGGGTTTTCCAAGTACGCCAAGACAGTTAGTATTGTAAAATCTCATCTTTGCATGATTGATTACCTTGTACCTAGTCACCCCTATTCGGAGTATATTGTATTCAGGGTTTTCCAAGTACGCCAAGACAGTTCGTATTGTAAAATCTCATCTTTGCATGATTACCTTGTATCTAGTCACCCCTATTCGGAGTGTATGGTATTCAGGGTTTTCCAAGTACGCAAAGACAGTTAGTATTGTAAAATCTCATCTTTGCATGATTACCTTGTATCTAGTCACCCCTATTCGGAGTATATGGTATTCAGGGTTTTTCAAGTACGCAAAGACAGTTAGTATTGTAAAATCTCATATTTGCATGATTGATTACCTTGTACCTAGTCACCCCTATTCGGAGTATATTGTATTCAGGGTTTTCCAAGTACGCCAAGACAGTTCGTATTGTAAAATCTCATCTTTGCATGATTACCTTGTATCTAGTCACCCCTATTCGGAGTGTATGGTATTCAGGGTTTTCCAAGTACGCCAAGACAGTTAGTATTGTAAAATCTCATATTTGCATGATTACCTTGTACCTAGTCACCCCTATTCGGAGTATATTGTATTCAGAGTTTTCCAAGTACGCCAAGACAGTTCGTATTGTAAAATCTCATCTTTGCATGATTACCTTGTATCTAGTCACCCCTATTCGGAGTATATGGTATTCAGGGTTTTTCAAGTACGCAAAGACAGTTAGTATTGTAAAATCTCATCTTTGCATGATTGATTACCTTGTACCTAGTCACCCCTATTCGGAGTATATTGTATTCAGGGGTTTCCAAGTACGCCAAGACAGTTCGTATTGTAAAATATCATCTTTGCATGATTACCTTGTATCTAGTCACCCCTATTCGGAGTATATGGTATTCAGGGTTTTTCAAGTACGCAAAGACAGTTAGTATTGTAAAATCTCATCTTTGCATGATTGATTACCTTGTACCTAGTCACCCCTATTCGGAGTATATTGTATTCAGGGTTTTCCAAGTACGCCAATACAGTTCGTATTGTAAAATCTCATCGTTGCATGATTACCTTGTATCTAGTCACCCCTATTCAGAGTATATGGTATTCAGGGGTTTCCAAGTACGTCAAGACAGTTAGTATTTTCTTGTACACTGGTAAATTGAGACATCACCCTTCAAAAAAAGTATCTCACGTGTACAAAATGGTTGGTAACCCTGATATACACGATCGTGTTCATTTAATTCCACACAAAGCAAAATCAAACTTGATACTGAAACAAATTCAACATTCACTTACTTCCTGCAGCACCCTTTTCAGTTTGAGTAGCATGGCTTTGATGGAGACGATATCCTGCTGCATGGATCCGTGGACCGCCCGCTCCAGGCGGAGCGCTCCGTCGTCCGGGGGCGGAACTGCGCCGGGAGCTGCCGGGGCCGATCCCTGTACGGGGCGCGTGCGTGTCGCCTCTGGGGTGGAGGCTCGGGAACGGCCCAGCAGGCGGGCGGTGCGGGCTGGAAGGGAGGCCCTGGGAAAAAGAGAAAATGCCAATAAGATAAACATGTTGGATTGAAAGGGGTATTATCAATTACTGCAAAAGATTAACTGTTAGTTAACATATGGATACATCTTTGGATAGAATGGTCACTTCGATCTAGTAGCAACAAAGGATAGCTGTAATCCAAGTTTTCAATTTATTTATTTATTGACAAAATAAAAATTTCAGTAGCCTTTATATATCACAGTAGCAATAATAAAACAAAAGATAACGTATCATCTTCCAAAGAAACGAACAATTCAGAATACATAATATATTTTAAAATTGATGCATGAATATAATGCAGTCTGGAAAGTAATTTCCAATTTCTCCGATAGATCTCATTAGGACAAAAGTTTTGTTGCTACCTTCATTTGAAACGTGCTGAATGTATGTATATATTATTATGAAAGGCAATAGTTTAGCGCATTTTTTCAGCCATCGTTTTTTTTGCTTCATTTTGAATATGGAACAAAATAAGTTGTTTTTTCTGTGCTTGATGCTTTTTTATTAAAGCAAAGAAAAATATGCGAACAGAAAAAAGGAGATATGTACAATATATGGCGACGATGCAGTAAGCGATCGTGTATGTCAAATGTTATTTTTTTAAATCCGTTATAGTAATACAACATTTAATGGTGATGGTCCGCTTTGGAAAGCCGATTACTACTGATGACGACCAAATCAAGGCTTGATCGAGAAAAACTAGCGTTCTACGACACGAGAGATTGCTTAGATCAAATGTGGTTTAAAAAATCGTAACAGTGATACAACACTCAAAGATGGTGTTCGCTCTGAAAAAGACGATTACCAGTGATGACGACCAAATCTAGGCTTTGATCGAGAATTATACAATACGAGAGATTGCTGAGATACTGAAATTATCAAAAACCACAGTCCACGTGCATTTGGTGCAGAGGTCGTCATCCATTAGCGGTGTTATAAAAGACACGCAGAGCATTGTTGTTACCGGCTGGAGGGAGATGGCCCTTGGCCTTATTTACTAGAGTCATTGACTAATCGACTTCTGACGAATCGACCTGTATAGTCTGGAACGCCACAAAGACAGGCCAATTTGAATATTCTATGACTTAATTTTGTGCCAACATAACGAAGTTTCATGATAAGGATGATAGTTATATGACTTATAATGTAAAGCTCCGCACCACGTTGCTTTATCATGAATCCTTAAAAGTTATCTAATAAGCAGGCAGGCATATATGAAATTTTGTGCCAATATAACGAAGTTTCATGATAAGGATGATAGTTATATGACTTATAATGTAAAGCTCCGCACCACGTTGCTTTATCATGAATCCTTAAAAGTTATCTAATAAGCAGGCAGGCATATATGAAATTTTGTGCCAATATAACGAAGTTTCATGATAAGGATGATAGTTATATGACTTATAATGTAAAGCTCCGCACCACGTTGCTTTATCATGAATCCTTAAAAGTTATCTAATAAGCAGGCAGGCATATATGAAATTTTGTGCCAATATAACGAAGTTTCATGATAAGGATGATAGTTATATGACTTATAATGTAAAGCTCCGCACCACGTTGCTTTATCATGAATCCTTAAAAGTTATCTAATAAGCAGGCAGGCATATATGAAATTTTGTGCCAATATAACGAAGTTTCATGATAAGGATGATAGTTATATGACTTATAATGTAAAGCTCCGCACCACGTTGCTCTTATCATATATGAAATTTCGTGCCAACATAACGGACTTTCATGATAAGGATGATAGTTGTATGACTTATATGTAATGTAAAGTTCCACACCACATTGCTCTTATCATTAATACTTAAAAGTTATCTAATAAGCAGGCGTATATGAAATGTCACGGCTAAAAGGCGGACCCCATTTGGCATTTTGCGTTACACCCTAAACAGGGTGCGTTATTGTGTCGGGGGGTTGCGAGACATAGGGGAGGGACAATGGTGGCTTCTACAGACACTGAGTCTCCCACACATAATGAGGTCTCGGGGGTGAGAAATAATATTCACTTGTATTATCTTTTGTCCCAGTTTCAAGAGTCTTGGGAGAATAATGAAACGTTATCTGAGGAAACTATGATATTATTACTGAAGGGATGATGGCACTTAAAAAGCTTTTGAAACAAGTGGGTGTAATACTAGTTTAGAGTAGAATTTAAATCTGATGTGTTGAATAAGATGGGGAAGAGTATTCTGAGATGGTTTGCGCATATAGAACGAATGAACAATACAAATATATAGTACAAATGTGAGTGGGAGGTGTGATAGAGAAAGATCAAGGAAAGTATGGTTGGATCTAGTGGCTGATATTTTGAAAGAAAGAATCGTAAAAATAGGAAGATCTGGTGCTCTATCCTCTCTACCTAAACCGATAGTGATGTGTTAAGTAAGATGAAGAAGAACACGCTGAGATAGTTTGGGTACGTGGAATGAATGAACGAAGAAAGACTAAATATACAGTACAAATGTGAGTAGAAGCCGTGGTAGAGAAAGACAAATGACAGTATAGTTGGATCAAGTATTGTATGTTTTATGATATTTTGAAAGAAGGAAATGTAAAAATCCAGAGAAATCGTAGGGGCTATATGAGAAGATTTATGAATGTAAAAGAGGCGAAAGATGTTCGTCGCGACAGGATAGTCTGCGCTCTGTCTTCTCTGACTATCCCAACCGGGCGACAGCGTGATGGTATGTTTGCATGTTACCACATAATCAAAAATACTTACGGGTATTTTCAGTTCAGCGCACGATTAAGTAGTCAGGATTTTTTTCCGTTTTTTATTAAAATGCAATTATGTGTTCGTTTATTCTACTCAACAATTGCGTGGCATTGATATGACGTTCGTATTTGTTTGAACCAGTAAAGATATATTATTTTTGCACGCTTGATTTTATTAATATTAATTACAGAAAAAACAACATCAGATAAGTAAAATAGTATATTGTGAAAAACTTGAGTAAAATTAATGACAAAAAACCGCAAACGATCGTTAATTTCTTATGTCAGATTTTTGCATAATTTTCAATCGAGTGTGTAAAAAATAATTAATTGCTTTTAGATTGTTTATTTTCGAACAAAGATGTCTTCGAAAATAATTGTTTAGGAATATAACTAAAAGCTATTAAGTGCAACATCACATTGAACTATTATACTCGTATATGTGGAAAAACGATATAATAAGTGAATACGTGCGGCGCTCATAAATAGGTGCAAAGTATGAGTGAATAGGTGCCAAGTATTAATGAATAAGTGCGAAATATAAAGGGTTAAGTATAAAATATGAATGGAAAGCTACAAATTTGAAGTGTTGTAAATGTAGAAAATATGAATATTATTACACAATACACGTATGTGGAAAAACTATATAAATAAGTATATACACGCGAGGCTCATAAATACATAGTTAAAATGCAAAGTATGAATTGATAAATGTTAAATATGAAGAGTTAAATACAACATATGAATGGATACGTATAAAGTTGAAGTAAAATGTGCCAAATATGAATAATATTACACTTGATGTGAAAGAACGATATAAATTAGTGAATATGCACGGCGCGCATAAATATTAAGTTAGGTGCAGAGTCTAAATGGACACGTGTGAAATATAAAGGGTTAACTACAAAATATGAATGAGTAGGTACACAGTTGTATAACTATAACTATATGAATGGGTAGGAACACAGTCGTATAACTATAACTATATGAATGGGTAGGTACACAGTTGTATAACTATAAATATTTGAATGGGTAGGTACACAGTTGTATAACTATAACTAAATGAATGGGAAGTTGAAGTGTGAATGTGTTTAATATGAGTAACATTACACTATATATGAAAAACGATAGAAATAAGCGAATTCGCACGACGTGCATAAATAGTATTCTCTGAAATAAACAGAAACAAAGATATCTCTGAAAATATTTTTTTCGGCGTAAGATAATTAATTATATTGTATCATATGTAGAAAAACGATATAAATAAATTAAAAATAACGCGGGGCGCGCATAAATAGTTAGGTGTAAATATGACGAATAATGTTAGTCGCAAATGTGAATGAAGTAGTACAAAGTAAGATGCAAAAAGTTGAAGTTATACAATGCAAAATATGAATAGATAAATGAGACTTATGATTGGATAGATGCAAATTATGAATGGATAAGTGAAAAGTATGAATGGATAAGTGAAAAGTAGAACCGAATAAGTACATTATATGAATTGATAAGAGAAAACTATGAATGGAATAGTGTCAAGTATAAATATACAGATGTCAAGTATTAGTAGATGGATGCAAACTATTAGCGAATATGTGAAAAGTTTGAGAAACTAAATGCAACTCGCATTTATGTGAAAAGGCAGGCACATATTATGTGCAACACATGAACGGCTAGATGCAACATGTAACTAACAAAGCGCAACGCATACATGTACAACACAACTAGAAACATTAAAAATGCATAATCGGCGTTATTAAATGCACTAGACACGAGATTTTAGTCAATAAAAAAAACATTATATTATTTTCTCGCATTTAATCAGTTAAGTTCGATCCCACCACCCCCACGCTGTTATGGCGGACAAAATAAGTCCCCATCTAGCGCGATCTACACTAGAAGATCGAAATATTATTTATTATGAGCGTGACCTTGCGTAGTGGCGAAGAATGAACTACCCAAAGAGACTCCTTCTCCGATGGCGAATTTAAGGTCCGACATCACGGGAGATGAAAAAATGAGTAGCATTACAGTAAATATACAATACTTATAAAGCGACTTAAGGCCTGGAGTTCAAACTGCCTAGCATGTTTCCAGTACTTTCACACAAAAAAATTAAATACAGAAAAAGTGTCCTTTGACGCCACTACTATATATCGGAGTATCTAATCGATCCGAAGATGAACCGATGTGAAGTTTTGCATTTAATCAAGGAAGTTTATTTAAATGCAGAAACCAATTACTCTTTTATAATTTTAAAATATCAAACATATTGTAATTGTATATATAGGGGTGTAATAGGTTAGCCAAAAAGTTTTGAAAGCGACATCTATGGAGCAGTAGGAAACCAAAATTTCTACGCCATTTTAATATTTCATCTTTCATAAGAACGTACTCAAAATTTCATTTCAATCTGTCAATTCATTCTTTGTTTACAAGCCATTTGAAGTTGACGTGTCAGTGTATTTTTTAACAATGGAAAAATCCGAATATCGTGCAGTGATTAAATTCTTTGTTTTGGAAGGTTTATCGGCTACTGAGATCCATGCAAAGATGGTGAAAGTATTAAAGGAGTCTTCTTCTTCATTTCCAACCGTTCACCGATAGGTTTTGGAGTTTAAGCGTGGCCGTACAAGCGTTGAAGACGATCCACGCTCAGGACGTCCAAAAAGTGCATGAACACCAGAAATCATAGTGAAAATACAGGATATGGTTTTGGAAGATCATCGATCGACTGTGGATGTGATAGCTGACACCATAGGCATCTCACATGGAACAACATGGCATATTTTGGCTGAAGTTTTGGGTTTCAAAAAACTGTGTGCACAATGGGTCCCGCATTTGCTAACAATGCAACAAAAACACGTTCGAATGCGACTTTCTGAGCAACATTTGGAGCAATTTCGAAAGGATAAAAAGGATTTTCTGCGTCGATTCATCACTATGGATGAGACTTGGGTCTACCACCATGATCCTGAATCAAAACAAGAGGCTAAGGAGTGGTGTGAACCAGGCACTTTGGCTCCGAAGCGAGTTCGTGTCCAGAAATCGGCCAAGAAGGTGTTAGCGTCAGTTTTTTGGGATGCAAAAGGAATTTTATTGATAGATTATCTCTAAACTGGTAAGACAATCAACTCTGATTATTATTGTGATCTTTTGGACCAGTTGGATGAAAAAAATTGTGAAAAAAGACCCGGTTTGCAGAAGAAAAAAATCATTTTTCATCAAGACAATGCACCTGCTCACACAGCTCAAAAAACCATCGCGAAAATCAGTGAATTGGGGTACGAATTGTTGCAGCATCCACCCTATTCGCCAGATTTAGCTCCCTCTGACTTCTGGCTGTTCTCACACCTCAAAAAATTCCTTCGTGGAAAGAATTTTTCATCAAACGAAGAGGTTATAGCCGTCGTAGAGGAGTATTTTGCAGGCCTTCCAGAAAGTCACTTCCGTGATGGGACAACAAAGTTGGAAGATCGTTGGACCAAGTGTATTGATCTTATGGGATACTATACTGAGCAATAAAAGTGATTTCCCCCCAAAAAAATGTATTTTCATTTCCGCTTTCAAAGCTTTTTGACTAACCTAGTATCTCGGCCGGGGGAATATGTATGTGCGATACTCGGAAGGAATTTACTATATAACATATACGAGTATGTACACATTTTGTTGCTGTCAAGGAACCTTTATTTGTTTGTTTGAATTGATCTGAGGCGGTATTTGTGGATTTGTTTATTTTTCTGCCATCTATTTATTTCCTGTTTTTTCTTCTTCTGATTCTACATGTGCAAGGGTGTGCGCTGAAAAACATCTGGTGTCCCCGTGGCTGGGCTCGCCCTATATTGGTGGGGTGTATCTTGGCCGGGGGAATGTTATTAGATGAGCCCAGATCTTTTGACAGCTTCTGTCTTTAATGTATTCTCTGCAATTTATGTGTTCTTGAAGTATATTTAAATGTATTATGTACATACTATGTTGCTATCAATAAACCTATATTTATTTATTTATAAAGCCCTCACAAAAACTGATCTACACATGAAACAACATTTCTTAAAACTTTATATTGCATGTATAATAACACTATATGAAAACTGCTCGACGCGACGCAATATTCTCATAAATGTACCGTACGAATGAAAAACGTTTGTCTATAATCATATACAATTGTAAGATTTTGCTGAAAGAAAATGTATATGTTTTTTTTTACTTACAAGAATGAGGTATGCTAATCCGATATACCAAAGAAATCAGAAAAAAATGTTTCGTGGCAAGTAAAAATGAGGTTACGTATTTTGAAATTTGCGGAGTTTATTATTTTTCCGCCAGTAGGCGCCACTGAACAAAATAAAGTGAAACATTTTCGCGGAAATTGCGAAATTGATCCATGAATAAATTTCCGGAAACAGGGCTGGGAATTGTGTTGCCGAGCCAATGGTTACAATGGAAATATTTTATTATGAATTAAACACTTTTGATGACTCTGATCATATTAGGATACATCTAAATTCTTATGAGATCTCAGAATGAATGTTGCGAAATCTTAAGTCATGGCGATGGAAAAGTGTGAAAGGAAAAGCAAATGCGATCTGTGGATAAAGAATGAAGGATCGGAGAAAGTTGAGGAATTCTGCTATTCGGGAAGTATTT
This sequence comes from Odontocerum albicorne, assembly GCA_949825065.1. Taxonomy (NCBI): domain Eukaryota; kingdom Metazoa; phylum Arthropoda; class Insecta; order Trichoptera; family Odontoceridae; genus Odontocerum; species Odontocerum albicorne. Next base: position 36,576,769 of record OX463846.1, read on the forward strand.
TCTCTGATGATGTATCCCTCTTAACTCTTATTTTACCAAATGTGTACGATATTCCTAGTATGGTTTTTAATCTTTCGATACGAGGATTGCAGATTCGAATTCCGTTGGATCCTAGATTTTTCAAGAAGGATTCAAGTCTGGTCTTAATTTAAGGACTCCACATGACAATAAGGTAATACTGTATGCTATTTATATTATTTTACATTTGATATAGATTATTACATAAAATAAAAAGGGAAAAAATCAAGTCTAACATAAATACAGCATAATGACACTAGGAACAATGTTACTCATGAGTTTAATCCTAATTTTTTCCACCGAAACGTATCATAGAAGATATCGATACCAGAAGATTCATTCAGCAAGGCCATTCCGTGTGCGAGTGGTAATGCTCTTAATAGCTCAGTTCGTGAATATAGCATCGTAAACAATCATAATTCACGATGGCGTAAATAATTGTCCAGTACATTAAACGCAAGTCTGTGAATTAACAAAGGGTTTCCCATTTTTCCCGTTAGCATTTTTTATATGTACGAGTATAAACATGCATACTCGTACAAATACAACAAAATCTAATACGATATAATACGTAATACTAAATTGTTCTAGGGGCTAAATTATTAAATAAACCAAAGGAAATATATTTTAAAAATAAATCAAACGTTACAGTTATCAAAATTCATTGCAACGGTAACCAATTTTGATCATATTTAAGCTGACAGTGTCAGTTTCAAAGAAGACTTGATATTGCGGTTGGTATTGCTTCACCAACCACAGTCCAGTGGACACATTATATTATAACTGTCACTAGGAACGATAGAATCTCTCGATGTCTTCATCGATCTTCATCAAATCACGCGATATCTGGACGGGCGCCTCTTGGTCGGAAACATGTCTGACTTTTACAACTGACATAATATTCGATTTTACACAACTATTACGACGACCTCCGTGGCCTATTTGGTAAAACGCCTGTGTTCCGACCGTGGGGTGTGGGTTCTGGATTGAATAATTTCCCAGTTTTATCGAGCATATTTTTTTAGCACGACATACAGAATAGTTTGGTATATTGGAGAAAGGACAAACTGGTTAAATCTTTCCGAAAAAAATCCAATAATTTAACCGTTACCGATACTATTATGTTATATGTATCATATATTGTGTTTGCCCACATCCGTGGCCTAGAAGGTATGTCGCCTGTCGTTCAACTTGGGAGTTCGGTTCGATTACCGTTGGTACCCAGATCTTTAAAAAAAGGTTCTAGTATGGATTTTAGTTAAGGTTTGTTGGGTATGCTTGGTTATAATTCCTGAAACGTTAGAAGAGATCTACCTACTTGTGCATATAGGTACATATATAAATTACTAACAAGAAAAAAAGCAAACCCGTTGTTGATAGACAAAACTTTTCTTTAATTTACCGTATAATTATTTGCGCTATCGTGAATTAAGACTGTTTTCGGCGCCATATTCACGAACGGAGCTATTGAGAGCATCACCACTCGCACATGGAATGACCTTGTTGAATGAATTTTCCGATCTCGATATCTTCCATATCTTGGTGGATAAATTGAGGATTGAACTTCTTGTTAAACATTGTAGGTATAACTGACCCACTTTGCAGGGAATCACAACTAAGACTGTTTCAGTTGTCATTATGTTATATTTAGACTTTTAATCATTCATATTTTTCTCTTGTTGTTTAATGTAGTTGTAGTTAGACTCGTTGGGTATCCGTATTCAATTATAAAATAAATTAATTATAAAGATCAACTGAAATAAAAGCTGGCCAATTAACTTACATGTCCCGATCACTTCCAATGTGACAGAGATATGTTAAAGATACCTTAACTGGAAACCAGATTTGAACTCTTTTTAAAAAGTGGATACTAACGGGAATTAAACACTCCAATCTTATGGATTGAAGAAATGTTAATGGAGTTGGGTAACGTGGCACGAAAAAAAGGTACTCAGGTCAGATAGGACTTTTACATTAAAAAAATAGGGCAAAATACCAAATCGTGGTGATCAATTTTTATCTATGGGCTATGATCATGTTTATTTATTTAATAATTGATACAATTTTAAACCAATTACATCAAATAAAAAGAAAAAAATGATTAAAAGTTTTAATACAACGTAATTACAACAGGAACAATATTACTCCATCCTTCCCTGTGAAGTGTCTCAGTTATACCTACAAAATGTATTAATACATCAAGATATGGAAGATATCGATATCCGCAATTCATTCAATAAGGTAATTCCTTGTGCGAGTGGTGATGCTCTTAACAGCTCTGTTCGTGAATACGGCACCGAAAATATATTTTTTTTGGCAGGCAATCCACCTAATAGAACAAATTTAACAATACTAGATACAAGTAATTTAATGTTTCAACTCATTAAACTTAGAAAAATTAACAATCAATCTATAAGTTGAAAAATTTCACGAAGAAAGAAGAAATGCAACATTCATTGAACGCGGTAAAGATATTGTTTTTAGTAAATCAAATCAGTCTCGCAAAGGACAATCGAAAAATACATGGTCTTTAGTTTCATCATCTAGATCACACTCGCAGCCGGTATTCTATACAATACCCATTCTGTAAAGGTGATTGGTCCGTCCAAAAACGACACATAAAAGACACTTCCATCTTGTTCATTCTTATTATATCAAACCATGATTTTAAAGCGATAGATTGTTGGATTGATTTAAAACTGATCTTAATGGCGTAAATAATTGTTCGGCACATTAAACAAAAATGTATTAATCAACAAAGGGTTTGCTTTTTTCCTGTTAGCAATTTGTATATGAACAAACAGGTGCGTAGATCTCTTTTGACACGTAATGAGTAAGTATGAACAAACAGGTGCGTAGATCTCTTTTAACACGTAATGAGTAAGTATGAACAAACAGGTGCGTAGATCTCTTTTAACACGTAATGAGTAAGTATGAACAAACAGGTCCGTAGATCTCTTTTAACACGTAATGAGTAAGTATGAACAGACATGTGCGTAGATCTCTTTTAACACGTAATGAGTAAGTATGAACAAACAGGTGTGTAGATCTCTTTTAACACGTAATGAGTAAGTATGAACAAACAGGTGCGTAGATCTCTTTTAACACGTAATGAGTAAGTATGAACAAACAGGTGCGTAGATCTCTTTTAACACGTAATGAGTAAGTATGAACAAACAGGTGCGTAGATCTCTTTTAACACGTAATGAGTAAGTATGAACAAACAGGTGCGTAGATCTCTTTTAACACGTAATGAGTAAGTATGAACAAACAGGTGCGTAGATCTCTTTTAACACGTAATGAGTAAGTATGAACAAACAGGTGCGTAGATCTCTTTTAACACGTAATGAGTAAGTATGAATAAACATGTGCGTAGATCTCTTTTAACACGTAATGAGTAAGTGGTAACAATACCCATGCGTACCCTTTAAACAAATGTGGGATAAATCCGCAGATAAAATCCATACTCTGTAACAAATGTGTTAAAATATGAACACACTTTTTTTCTTCGACTAAATTAAAAATAATGAATTTTTTTTTAATCAATATTAAATTTTATATACAAACAGAAAATAAAGCGAAATAATGTAATACCTATATTGCTGTGCCCTTTGACTTCTTGGCGAAGGATTAGGTGACGGACTCTTAGACCTTGTGAAAATTGGCTCTTGAAGGTGCAAATCAGTCTTTTGCCTCCTTGCTCCTAACGCACTGGTCATTTGAACTCCACCTTCCATATTTATTAAATATTGTAAACAATAAGGCACTTGTTTAACTAATTATTAACAAAAAGATTTTTAATCCAGAAAACAAAGTTAATTTAAATAAATAGAAACTATTGTATTTCAAAACTTTTAAAATCAGTGAAAATTATACAATCGATTGATTGTGTGTTACTTAATCGAAGATAAAGTCGCACTTTTTTTTTAAACGATGAATTTCAACTGCTTGGTCATTTCAAAGAACACAATAGAGGATATAGATGTTGGTGCTGTATCAAAAATATAGAATCACCAATAAAATGAACACAAATCAATAATCACAAAATAACGTAATTGTTCCACACACACAGCACTAAATTTCGCATCTTCGGATTTTGTTATTTTCAGCTGCGAAAAACTGTCAGCAATGTCGATCACTGAAACCACACTGCACTGAAGTTTCATAATTTATCAAGTCATTAATACATTCACCATTAAGAATTACTATTCATTATACACAGATGTGACCTGATAATAATATACACAGAAATTGGAAAATATGTTGCGATAAAGACAAAACATATTACCAATAGATAAGATAATATTATTCTCAACGTAGCGAACAAACTACACACGTCTAAATCAGCGATCATTTACAACGAAATGATATACAACGATTGGACCGATATAGAAATAAAACACGCACGCTAAACTAGATTATGTGTTATAACGAAGTCTAAAAACGCAACAGACGTACAGAACAGTCGCAAAAATAACAACAAACCAAATAAAAACAATTATTTTGGTTGCAATTTAATTTGTTTTCTCTATATTCCTGATTGACTCAGAAACTTGGACAATAAAGGTTAGAGAAATATCAAGGATAAACTTTTGCGAGATGTGGCGTTGGAGACGATTGCAGGGTGCTGTTTCATAAACGAAAAGACAAACAAATGCCTTTTTTAGAAGAATTTGGCATTTCAAAGAGGCTATCAAGATTATGCACTCGAATCAGGCTTCAGTTATTTGATCACAATTCACATAAAGAGGGCACGGAGAGAGGTCACTGGCTATGAGGAAAATCGTAGGAGTACAGGTAGATCACGTATGTGCTAGAGTGATCAGGTAAATATTGTTACGGTACTGCCATTGCCACAAGTTCTTCGGACAGCGGAATGCCGAGAGGAACGTAGACGAATGTGCACAACGTACAACAATTGTAGTGTAGATCACGTTCCTCGGCATTGAGGTTACGACACAGAAGAAAGAAATTTATTGTTTAAAAATATAATTACAAAAACTAAGTTGAAAAAATGTCATTAAACTGCACAATGATTAAAATGGCACGAAATAATATCAAGGAAAAAACTAAAAAATGGATCAAGTTAAATTAATAAGTTTAAAATAGTTCACTAAAATTTGCATTAATGTATGGATTTTTAAATAAAAATCGCGCCAAGACAATTACGATAAATTAAACCGGAAGTCTGAAAGACGATATCGCCTTAATTAGTCAAAAGATCTTCAGTCTCTTTCAGGAAATACATAAAAAAAGATTAATTGATTGGAACGAATAAATGAACTAACGATAAATTATAATCACTTTCAATATTTTTATTCCATCGTCTTTTTCATTAAACACTTAAAAAGGATTCGACTTTTTTTTAATTATATTCAAGTTAAATCCAATGATTTTTGCAAAACTTGGTTAAGTATCAACAACTGCCTGACGTACTCACACACACAAGATAAACATTTTATCAGATATGGAGCAAAAACACGAACACAAAATTAATAATACGTGTAATAATATGGCTTGGAAACACAACAGATGTATAACAAAACACTGGAAATTATAACAAAATATAAATTGATTTAAATAAAATCACTCTGAATAACGCTTGATCGCAGAATCAACACCAAACGGCATCTGACAACGCAAAGGCAATTTTTGATATTATTAGAACGGATTCTTCACGGTTAAGGGGAGACCGTAATTGAAACGTTAATGAGAAAGCGTTGTTACCACAATAAACAGTTTATAATGTATTACGAAAAAAAAGGTGTGGATACGACGCTCTCACTGTCTGCAAGCCGACTGAGAGGCAGCGAAACAGGCCCGAGAAACGGTATTCGGCGTGCAAAAAAACCTGAAACGTTTAGTCAATACCAACGAAATCATTTACATTAATCAACTATATAACATATTATACGGGTATACTCGAACCGGACAGTATAAATACTCGTATCTTGCTAAGATGACAGTCTACAACAGTATTTTAGTGGCAACTTGGGTAGTGCAATTCTGCTACTTGGGTAGTATCATATATTCTCAATTGGAAGAAAGGGATATCGAACGGTTTGTAGCGTCAGGAAACAAAATCAATGAGGCACTAAAACATATACAATCGAACCGGACAGTATAAAAATCTGCTAAGATGACAGTTCACAATAGTATTTTAGTGGCAGCTTTGATGTATGGGAGTGAAATGTGATCGTGGAAAAATACTGAAAGGAGCCGAATAAATGCTGTAGAAATGTGTACACTGAGAAAAATACACGGAGTCACAATGTATGACATAATACGGAATGAAGTGATCAATGTGCACTTAAGGCTGATGTATTAAGATGTTTTAGAAACGTGAAATGAATCAATTAAGAAAAACTAACAAAACAAATATACAATGCAAAGGTGAATGGAAGGCGTGGTAGAGGAAGTATGGTTGGGTCGAGTGAATATTTTAAAAGAAGGAAAAATAAGAAAGAAGAGAAATCGGATCGGAGGAGCTGTATAGATGTATGGATGTGAAAGAGGCGAAATATAATATGTATGCCGAAATAGGCAAGTCTGGCGCTTTGTCCTCTCTATATATCCTATGATCTAGACATGTTAAAAATCACGTTCGAGAGACAATATTGTATATTATTTATAGTCAAGGCATTGATATTGTGGAGGTTTAAAGACATTGTAATTTAAGGCATTAACATTGTGGAGGTTTAAAGATATTGTAAACAGTGTTTGACAAAACAAATTACAAGACAATAATGTCTTAATAATCGAGTATAGGATTAAGTAATCGAGTATAGGTTAAAAACCACTGGAATAGACAAGTAACTCACAATACGTTATCGCTCGTGTTGAAAATCGCACGTGGATCAACACACAAATCAATAACTAGCACGTGCGAGTATTGTTAGCAGGCAAACTCTTTGACCAAACTGATTATAATCTTCGGCCTTTTTTAACGATACCACCGGGAATCGAACCTAATACCCACGTGTGGAATACCAGCGTTTTACCAACTAGGCCACAATGGTCGTTAGTGTTAAAATATTACATCACGTTATATTTGTTACAGTTATTAAAAAAAAACATGTCATTGATTTCCTAATATTAATTCTGTCCCATGTAGATCGGCTTAGATACAGACAATGAACTTGTTTAGGAATTAATTATGTAAGTAATGATATTTTGAGTCGCGTGAATGGAGAAATTATGAAGTGAATTGTTTTTATATCCGCAACAGGTTTATCAACAATAACAAGATGAAATTACACTAACCGGTGGATATTTCCATTTTGTTATAATTCAAATAAATTATTGTAATATAAGACCTGAGATACTATATCTAATCTTAACCTGATATGGGAACTGATATGTTGATAAGGATCAGTTCGCTGTACACAATAAAAATGGCACAACGTTTTTATAATTGATTTTTCGAAAGTTTCAAGAAGTTCAATAGATTCTTGAGTAATAAGTTTTGTATTGTTAATTGGACACAGAGTCTGGTCACTTTTGATTCTGTTTTTTTCTCAATCCTTTCTTCTAATCGTTCTAACTCCTATCCACATTAGTAACATATATCCTAAAACATTTCTTCAGCTCTCCTGCTCCCATATTATATCCACAAGTGTATTTTTCTTCTGGGCACCACAAAATACTGCGTTTAGGCAGCAAGGTTCACAATACATATGACATACAACATGTTTACAATTCCTACATTTAGTACGGCGCAGAAGGCAATGGGAAACCACCGCACTATTTTCCCCATGAAAACCACATGAATATTTTCAACAATTTGTGGGTCAAGTTCCTCAGAATTGAGGTCACGACGAAGAAGGACGATTATTGAATTTGAATACCTTTACCTTGCATCATTGAGTATAATATTAGTATCTCAACCGAAAAGACAAAGTATGTTACAATATCTAGAGAATTTGTAAAATGCTAATGACCTACAATATAAATGAGCAAGTGATATATTTTATTTGACACAAATGATCGCTTGTTGTATCGTTGCCATGTACTTAAATGTATTTTTAGGTTTTTGTCGTCTTTATTTCCTTCGCGATAGCAACATTATCAAGTTAAAAAAACAAATTATTTTGTTCCATTTTCAAAATGACGCCAAAAAACCACTTAAGCGATTTGGATACAAATTGGTTGCAAAACGAGTTAAACTATTACCTTTCATAATAATAAACATTCAGCACGTTTGGAATTAACGTAGCAACGAAAATGTTGTCCTAGTGACATCTATCCGTGAAATGTGAAAGTACTTTCCGGACAACCAATTATTTTATACTTACTTTTAATACGAGTTTGTTCAAAATTAATAGGGAATAATTTTGATAAGAATTGTAATTATCACAAGAGTAACAACACTTGGAACACTTTTCTTGGCTAAATTGAATTATTTATTGATCTCAACCAGATAAAATATGAGATCGTGGGCTCAATTTATTGAGAGCGAACAAAATAAAACCAGTTCATGTCAATATGTTTTATGTAGATTTCACAAAAAAACATTATTTATATCCGTTAATAATTTATTGTTTAAAAAACACATATTATACCATATGTAATATCGTCGTGTGATTCGTAAACTATTATCATCACAGTTTAAGTGACTTCGTAGGAGTGACTTGAATTATAAATTATAGTAAGGTCTAAACTCTTGAAAACTAAATTATAGCATGAATTTTCATACAGCTTACAAATAATAACCTAACTCATATTGCACATAACTTTCATCAATATTTCATAGATGGCATTTTAATTATGATATTTATTTACTAAATGACATGTACAGTACAAAAATGCGTCAGACGTCATATTGGCAATCTCTTTCGAACAACCAAAAACACGTTTAAAGGCTTGTGTGTGAAAAAAATTGTCTATGTTTTTGCTAGGTAACATTTGAGTATCGAATTCTAAATATTCAAATATCTACGAGAAAGCCAAGCTTTTTTTCAATAGGCCGTTTATAAACTTATTATTCCTATGAAAATCCTCAACGTATCTGCACTGGTCATGCGGAAATGTTGAAGAGTGTGGACAGGAAACAACATTATCTTTGGCTTTGGTTTTTATGTTTAAAAAACCAGACTTGCAGTTCGTCATCGCATCTAGGTCGTAAAGCAGTATTTTTTTTAAATATATGATTATTTTGAAAATAAGAAACAACGTGCTTGCATTTTAGCATGGATAACTAGAAAAATTATTTAGAGATGTTGTAATGCATAAGCTTTTGCGAAATATAATCGCAAAAATGTTCAATTTGGGTCGTGGAGAAATAAAATAATATTCGAATGAAATC